>VMBQ01008385.1:0-37444 GCA_007657795.1 Dreissena rostriformis
ATTAAGGAATAGTTATTGGTCTTTTTTACTAAGTAATTGGCTTGAAGGCACATTGACTGATTTGTCTTTAAGGCGCAAACAAAATGATTGGTCTTTAAGATATAGTGATTGGTATGAATGACAAAGTGAGTAGTCTTCACTGCATGATGAGTGGTCTTTCACTAATATTTTAATAAGTTGTATGTTGTAAAGACTACATGGTCTCAAAAGCATAGCGATTGGTCTTAACTGCATAGTGATATTGATTGGTCTTTAATGCATTTTGATTGGTCTTCAATACATAATGATTGATCATTTACGCCTAATGATTGGACTTAAAAGCACATTGATTAGAATTTAGTTTTTAGTTGTGAGCGTTACAGAGCATGTTTTGGAAATCAGTATGTGCTTAGAAGCCTTAGCTACGCTAAGAACCGTAACTCACTATACTAGGAACGATTACTGCTGCCTGTCTGCACTGCAGACGACGTGCAGACGACGAATGCTTACATGGCTTAGGAGCGTCTGCTCTACTCCTGCAGTGAGTGTATTTACCAGCTTGTAAGATGACATTGGCCAGTCTAGTCTTTATCATTGAAATCTGTACATATTGGCTGCTTTCAGGGAAAACGGGGCCTAATGCCTGTCAAATAAGATTAGCCTGTGCACACTGATTAGCCTGTGCAATGCGCACAAGCTAATCAAGGACCACAACAGCGAACAACTTCAGTGCCTTCAGCGCTTTGATAAATAGATACGGTAGTGATTGGTGTTTAATACATATAGCGATTGATCTTTAAGGCCCAGTGATTTGTTTTTAAAGCATATTAATTGGTCTTTAAGGCAAAGAGATTGGTCTTCAGACATATGGATCTGTCTTCAATACATTATATCTTTAAAGTATAATGATTGATTCCATTTAGTTTTCATGCTTGGTTTGTCTTAAAGCTTAGTGATTGGTCTTAAAAGCTTGGACTTTAGTGATCTTTAAGGCAACGTTATTCATCTTTGTGGCATTATGATATGTTGTTTGAGTACAGTGATTGGTGATTAATGCAAAGTGATTAGTCTTTTAAGCATTGTGACTGGTTTAAAGGATATTACAAATAAAAAGGGGACTTACTTATTCAGTTTTTGTTTGTGTTATTAAAATATCTCTTATTCACTTCTTTATATTAAGTTGAAACATTAATTGAAGCTTTTGACTTAAACAGCCCCCTTAAGTGATAGTTTGCATGAAATTACATAAAATTATATAAAAATGAACATTACCCTACATGTATATTCAGCCTTGTTATCCTGAGTTTTGAAATAAATTCTGCTCCAATAACTTGCATACTTTGCAAAACTAGTGTGTAATTCAATACCCTGCATTGGTAATAAGCCTGCTCAACATTGAGGTACAGAGATACATAGGGCTCAGTTATTATACATGTATTTTGTTTCTTTCTGAATGTAATAAGTTACAGGAGGTCCTACTTATTCAAATCCCAGNACACATGTTGACAGGGAGATATATTCTTTTTAAACGGTCTTTTCCCGCATGTCATACATTGATTGCTATGATTTTAATGGTTTAAAGTGAACTGTTTAACAAATATTTTGTGATGTTCTTTTTTTTAAGGGTCCTTTTGGGGGCATATGGACACAATAGGGAATTTGTTGCAACCATAAATAACACGGTTTATGTAGGGATCCTTTTGATTAAGAGTTATATACAATTATTATCACCGGCGTGATTACCTTTTCAAATAAAAACACGTTGAATTTGACTTTGTCCAAGGTTTAAAGTTTATTTTCTCATCCGATTTTGCAGAGCAAAACACCAGAATTATTNTGATTAAGAGTTATATAAAATTATTATCACCGGCGTGATTACCTTTTCAAAAAAAAAACACGTTGAATTTGACTTTGTCCAAGGTTAAAACTTTATTTTATCATCCGATTTTGCAGAGCAAAACACCAGAATTATTTCCCCTTGTTAAAAAAAAAGAAAATGCACTTCATTTTTTATCTTATCACGACCAACTAAGTGCAATTAAGTTTCTGTGACGGTAAAGTCTCAGTTGATGTCAAATGTTTACAAATCGATCTGTTTTGAAAGCATTTCATTCAGATCTGGTCTATGTATCTTCCTGTACATAGGTGTGCGATTAGGGTCATCATGGTCCTCTTGTTATTTAAGTTCAAAGAACATGAAATTACGAACACGTGCTGCGTATGACAATCTTATGTAATCATAATCGGTTGAATATTGTTACGCTTTCTGATCCAACGAGTGCTGTGTATGCGGCCTCAGTTGCAGTGCGTTTCCCGAAGTTTCCGAAAGGCCGATTTTAATACAATAATACGGCTTTAAAATATTTCTAGGCTGCCTGCCACATGTGATTAGTAAACTATCACTAAAAGTAATCCAGTAAATATTTACAAAGCAATGTGTAGGTGTCTCAGGGTCAATGTACTTCAGGCTTCGAGGAGGACGACCTCATTGAACTTCAGGCTTCGAGGAGGAAGACCTCATTGAACTTCAGGCTTCGAGGAGGACGACCTCATTGAACTTCAGGCTTCGAGGATGACGACCACATTGAACTTTCATTGAACTTCAGGCTTCGAGGAGGACGACCTCATTGAACTTCAGGCATCGAGAAGGACGATCTCATTGAACTTCAGGCTTCGAGGAGGACGACCTCATTGAACTTCAGGCTTCGTGGAGGACGACCTCATAGAACTTCAGGCTTCGAGGAGGACGACCTTTCCGTCACCGAAGCTGCCGGTCACACTGATGACGACTTATGCGTCAAAGAGGCTCATGGCTTTAACGACGCCGACCAATATGTGATGCCGCTTGCCTTCTTGCATATTCCAAAACATCGTATTGCCAATGCGTCGGGACTGCTGAGTAGCCCTTCGTTACGCTTTTGAAACTACTCTTGGCTCCAAAAATGAGTGACTGTACGACCTTCTTCGAGTTTGTTTGGGGTCATACAACCGGAAAGGTGTGTTTTCCACCGGGTATCTCGCCACCCCATACCCTCACATCACATGCTTGGATCAAAATAGAATAAATCTTTCATATAAAAAAATACATGACATATAGATGTAGATTTAAGCTAAATTTGTCGTACGTCGACGCAAATTGTTATAGGTTGCCGATCGTATGTACTAAACACTAAATGTACTTTTGTCTGCGCCAACGGTAGTTTGAAATTTACTTTCAAATTGAAAAAAACCCACACCTTTTAATATGATCAAAACGTATTGTCGAGCACGAAAGTCGTTGATATTTATGATAGTTTCCCTGGGCCGAACACTATTACATTATCCCTTTAACCGGATTGCTTCACTTCTTTCGAACACATGTTACACTTATGCACAGTGTTTTTTGAATTTGGTGTATTATTGACCTACTTGAACAGGTCACAAACTGTCAAACACGTATTGCTATTGAATATCCAATGCCATACAGTGCAATAGGCTTAATAGAACAATGGGTATACGGTATCTTAAAGAAATAAGACCAATGTGGTGACCTTGCGATCTTCCCCCATAATACCCGCAAAAACTTGACATGTTATTATTAGCAAATGTTTCGACATAATCGGTCTATAAATGGAATAGTACACATGAAAATGTTGCTAAATTATACTTATACATTTAATATATTGTTACAATGACACAACTGATATAATATTGCGAACACATTCGTTTGGAAATTGGAATAGAGATTACACTGTATTTCCGTTCTTAAAAGAAAACTTACTTATGACGATTAATGACCATGGTCATGCGAAAATGGGCTTTATGTCATATACCATAGTCGTCAGACTGGTCACGCAAGATTCTGTGTTCTTGTTAACGGACAGCATACCTTCTGACCAGACTGTCACCATGGCACATACATGTTCATTGAGTCACCATCTATTTTGTAAGAGAATTGTATGTATATATATATACTGCAGTCAACATAGGCTGTCTGTAACATTTATGCTGTCTGTTTCACTTGTATACAATTTAACTATAACGCGCAATCGATTTGTGTAAGTGTGTAATGAAAAAACTACATGAAAGTCAGAATGCTTGTCTTGAAAATATATAGGCCCAGTGGAATCTACGTCGATTGAGTCCAAAAACAATGCCACCAGGTCAAATCTTAACAAAAAACCGTGTAACTGCTCCAGGGGCCACCTTTATAACTCAATCTTGATGAACTTGGTCAAAATGTATGTCTTGACAATATCTAGGCCAAGTTTAGATCTGTTTTTTATGCATTCAAAAACTAGGTAAACGGGCAAATCGTAGTTAAATCTTGTAACCACTCTGGAGACAGCATTTGTGACTGAATCTTGATAAAGCTTGGTACAAATGTGTATATTGACAATATCCAAATAATAGGTCACCAGTTCGAATCTTAGAAAATCGTTGTTACCACCCCAGAGGTCTCATTTATGACTCAATCTTGGTAAAACTTGGCCAGAATATCTCTCTTGATAACATATAGGCCACGTTTGAATCTGCATCACGTACGTCGAAAAACTAGGTAACCAACTAAAACAAACTTGTTTACCCGATAAAAGCCACAGTTGTGACTCAATCTCGATGAATCTTGGTCTGAATGGTTATCTTGACATTATATTGTCCGAGTTTGTATCTTGGTTTTATACATCCAAAAACTAGGTCACCAGGTCAAACTGATAAAACCTTGACGCCACTCTAAAAACCACATTTATAATTTAATCTTTTAGAACTTGGTAAGAATGATTATCCTTACAATATCAAGGCCATGTTTGATTAAGGGTCAAGTGTTGTAAAAACGAGCGAGGTCACTAGGTCAAGTGATTGACAGTTGGTGTACCTTTAAAGGAAGATGTCGCTCATGAGCTGATTAAGCACGAAGGAGAGGCAACGATGGAAGCAATGACAATACTATTCCATAAATCTGGAAGAAGATATGGCTCAAGGAGAAGACCCGGTCACTGATCATCACCCTAACGAAAACCTCAAGCTGTGCCATAATTACCGCACCATCAGCCTCATCAGCCACCCCAGCAAAGTCAAGCTTCGCATCAACCTCAACCGAGTATAAAGTAAGACCGAGGAACTTCTGGTGGAAGAGCAGGCTTTACTCAGAGCTGGGCGGAGCACAGTGGAACAGATATTCAAATGCAGAGTCATCATTGAAAAACACTTTCTTTCAACACCAACGTGAGCTCTTTCACAACTTCATCGACTTTGTGAGATGGTTCAACATTGCCGAAGGCCTTATGCAAGTCATCCAAGAACTCTACGGAAACGCCAGCAGAGCAGTGCTTCTCAATGGCAAGATGGGTCACTTCTTCAGGTCGTCAGTGGGCGTCCGTCAGGGATGTCGGCTCTCCCCCGTCCTGTTTCACGTTTTCATTGAGAAGATAATGCAATAGACCCTCAGACCACTGCACATCTATCTCCATCGTTGGAAGACCCATCAATAACCTGAGATTCGCTAATGACATTTATCTCATGGGTGGCACCAGCAGTGAACTCCAAGACCTCATCAACAGACTCTCTGAAAGATAAGGAGCAAACGAGATGGAAGTCAGTACGGAGACGTCGATGATCATGGTGAACAGCACGAACAAAATCAGTGCATACATCACTATGAACTGCGAGAAGCTGGAAGAGGTGACCTGCTTCAAGTACTTGGGCGCAAATATGTCCAAGGATCGTACCAGTACCGCTGAGGTCCGAACACGAATTTCCATGTCGACCGTAAAAATGTCCAGACTGAGCAGGTTGTGGACAAGCAGATCCATCAGTTTCTTCTACAAGTACAGGCTCTACAAGTCCCTCGTAGTATCAATCCTACCGTACACATTCGAGACATGGATGCTTCACGTAGACAGAGAACGGAGCATACAGGCCTTTGAACACAAGTGTCTCCTATGACTGCTCCCCATCTCCTACATGGAGCACAAGACCAACTAGTACGTCCGGAACACGACTGCAACACCCACAAGAAACCCTCCTGTCCACCGTAAAACGACGAAAGCTGGCTTGGCTTGGAAAGTCACCAGGCATGAATCAATGTGTAAGACCGTGCTCCAGGGCACGCTTAAGGGATGCCGCCGTCGAGGCCCTCAGAAGAAAAGCTGTATGAACAATCTGAAAGAGTGGACGTCCCTCCTCATGGATGAGCTACTCACAGCAGCCCACAACAGACCTGAACAGGCGATTACCACAATTTGATTCATTTTCGTGTGTTTGTTGTGAACTGGTTTTTGTCTTGACCAGTACATTTATTTTGTGTCTCACTGTTCGAGAATTGGTCCTTTGCCATAAATAAATGACCACGCCCTATAATAAGGTTTTTCTCCTGCTGTTGCGTTCACTTTGTGTTATTTAAATTATGTATATTAGATTCAGTTTTGCAGATTTTATTTTAATTTATTCAGCTTAACTTGTTAAACCATTAATAAATAGTTTGACATCCGGTAATGAATTGTATTTCGTGGGTTCAAACATGAAGAACACGGATATACAAATATCACCACGATTGATCTTCGTTTGTTGTGTTCCGTTGTTGTGGTATAATACTTAAAATGAATTCAATAAATTCTTTGCTAATCCATCTTTGAAGTTAGTTTCTGTGACAAAGAAAGAAAGAAACATTTGCAAAGATGTAAAATTACACATTTAACGGTGCCTGTGACCTTTGAATGTCGTTACTATACGGCAAACGCGTATTAAATTGCTACTATCAATCTTTATTATAAAAGTGGTGCATACTACGTTATTGAGCGGAAATAACGGGTGTTATAAAATAAGAAAACTGATATTCCAGCAAATGTCCTTAGTATTGACGGAATTAAATCAAATGTGTTGCGTATTGTATTTAGACATAGCGTTAAATTGTGTTAAGGGTAGGTCGGGTTAAGTTCAAGGTCACTGTTACTTAACCCCAAAAACAGTTTCCGTTCAATAACCCGGTTTGTATTATTGACCTTGATATACCCGAGGCAGCGCTGGGCGTTTTAGTGNATTATTATTCGAAACTTTGCGAATCTGCGTCCTAATATGGAACAACACAATACGCACATGCATTAAGCCCGGTGTTTCCAGAGCGAAACTGATATATAGGAGTAAACATTGTGGTTGAAGTTTCGAATAGGTTCTGCAGACGGATACGGGTTTGCCAATTTCCTCTCAAGCTATCACAATAAAATACAACACATTAGTTTAGACAATTAACACGAACTATTAAATAGAGGTTATTGCATAAGTTTGCGTATTTAATTAAAATCTATCTGAGTCAGAGTAGAGAGAAGACCTCAATTGGCCGTTGTCGGCTCAGGCACTTCTTACAAGTATCGCGGGTACTCTTAAGTATATTGTAATGTTCAATGCGGAAAATACGCTTAAAGGCACCCGGTCATACTCCGGGGTACTTTTAAGTATATTTTCAGTACCCCAGGTACTTTAATAGTATACTTAGGAGTACCCGGGGTACTTTTGAGTAATACCTGAGCCGACAGTTAGCAATCGTAGTTGTCTCAATAGGTTGTTGTCCGTCTCGGAATGCCTAATACGGCCATTCAATAGTATTATTTGTTAATTTAAAAAAAAGTTTCGTAAACTGACACAGAGGGCACTTTTAATAGATTCATAAAACACATTTATGCGATGTAATTTTTACTGATTCATAAATCGCCCCAACGCTCCTAGTGGAAATACGCTAACGCTTTAGTCGCCGAATACTTAAGAGCAAGAATGTGATCGATGTCGGTCGTGACTCTCATTTGTTATAATATTAACAGTTTTATGTTGGCCGGTTTTATCCACATTTGGAAGTTGCAATTTAAAGTTAAATTAATTTTGGTCGTGAGACCTAATTTTCTTGAACTGAATTTTCCCGCATTTGGTTCAAGGTTTAAAGTTAGATGAATATCTGTTATTTAAAAAAATCTGTCATGCAGAAATGCTCTGGTATTTTATTTTACTGCGTAATGCCAAACAAAAATGTGTCCACAAAGATTAAAAAATAAATATAAATATAGTAAATAGCATATATACTATATAAAAAAAAGAGTGAACCAATGTCTTTAAGACTGTTTTACTATACATAAGTATTTTCCTATTTTATAAGTATGTTAAATGAAAGAAATCTTCGCTATTCTACTGCAGGATAATTTCTTCATTTGAAAAAAAAAATTATCATGGAATATGAAAGATGCAGCAGAACATGATCAATAGCTCAATCGGGAATTGAAAAAACAAATGTGTCGTGTTCTGAGAAAACTGGGCATAATGCTTGGGCGTAAATTGTCATCACAGATTAGCCTGTGCAGTCCACACAGGCTAATCAGGGATGACAATTTCCGCTTTTATGGAATTTTTCGTTTAANACGACGCTTTCCACCTAAACTGGATTTTCGCAAAGAAGGGAATCCCTTAAACGAAAAAAAAAAACAACCAAAAACACGGAAAGTGTCGTAGCTTAAGGATAATAAGGAAATAAGGGCAAACATGACCTCGTGAATTTATTGATTCATTGATTCGTTCGTTCGTTCGTTCGTTCGTTCGTTCGTTTGTTCGTTCGTTCATTCATTCATTCATTTCTTCTTTCTTTAATTAATTCACTTATTCAGAAAGACCGCCAGGTTGACCATCATCAAAACTAACGTTTTTTTTTAAGTCGCGATGCGCACTGGCTACTGTATAATTATGTATCCTTTTTATGTATGGTTTTATACCACAATTTAAACGCAGTAGTCCATCGTTAAGTGATCTTTGATATGATAAAATATACACGGAAATTACAAAAATCTCTTCTAATAAAAAATCCATTATACTAGGCGGAAAGTGTCGTCCCTGAATAGCCTGTGGGGACTTTACAGGCTTATCCGACACAACACTTTACGCACATGCATTAAAACCCCTTTTCACAGAGCGAGGCTCAAATGTATTTCTCGTTTTTTTCCCCTCGCCTCTTATAACATTAAAAATGGAATACAGTAGTTGTATTTTTATTTGTATTGCGCTCGCTCGCTTCTGTGTTCTAGATCAAAAGTCTGTCGAACAACTGATAATTTTCATAGAAAATAAGTGTATCGATTTTAAACATTTTTTTTCCATGTTATGTGTAATGCATGGATGATTCATAAACAGTTTAAACGGTTTTGTTTGCATTTATAAAAAGGCAAATATTCCTGTATTCTTTGTTTGTCGTGAAATACTATTATCAATATACCAGTAGACATATTGTAGATATAGTAGTATTGTAGATTTTTGGTAATAAAATGTTTTTTGTGAAACAAAACATGTACTTGTCCAACGACACTAAAACAACNTGTGTTTGTCGTGAAATACTATTATCAATTTACCAGTAGACATATTGTATATATAGTAGTATTGTAGATTTTTGGTAATAAAATATTTTTGTGAAACAAAACATGTACTTGTCCAACGACACTAAAACAACTTTTACACATGTGCATTTTATTATGTGCTTATATCATTATAACGAAGCATTTATTTCCTTGAACGTTCATATATTGTCCCTTACGATATCATTGTTCGTATATTGTCCAATTNAAAACATGTACTTGTCCAACGACACTAAAACAACTTTTACACATGTGAGTTTTATTATGTGCTTATATCATTATAACGAAGCATTTATTTCCTTGAAAGTTCATATATTGTCCCTAACGATATCATCGTTCGTATATTGTCCAATTCGATCTCGTAGTTCATGTGCAGGATCGTTCAATAAAGATAATACTATTATGACGTCACGAAAATTTAGATGAGGTCATTTTGTTGCACATAATTATTTGCTTTATTCTACTCTGATGATATAATATTGAGAGGGTTAGGTCCCGGTTAGGTGAGGTAGGGTGTGATGAAGTGGTGGGTTTTCGTCATGGTTGAGGTGTATATGTTTTAATAGTGAAAATGTTGAAGTAACAATTATCAGTATATATATATAATCTATGGCACACACCTAAAAAAATACAGCACTCTCATAATGTCGGATATTCCTTATGAACATATGCCATATTTCAGCCTCATGTTTGTGGTAATTACACGGATGCAAACGGATATAACAATGCACTCAACAAATAAATAAGCACCCAGTTAATGGATTTCTTTCAAAACACGTTTAAAAAGCATGCGACAAAAAACGGTTGTTGGCGTGTGCGAAATGTTTTTTTACCAAGCTTTAATGGGAGTNACTACACGGATGCAAACGGATATAACAATGCACTCAACAAATAAATAAGCACCCAGTCGATTGATTTCTATCAAAACACGTGAAAAAAAGCATGCGATAAAAACGGATGTTGTCGTGTGCGAAATGTTTTTCCAAGTTTAAATGGGAGTGGAAAGAGTACATTAGAAAAGTTTATTTCAAAATCTCAGTTGCTTCAGCAAATTATTGTAGTTTTTTTAAGGCAACTTTAAAGACATGGATCGCGTCTTATTAAACATTGCCCAACACACTTTAGTTACATTGCATTTTTTTGATGACGTATAATCGCCAAGCACTTAGCGCTTGGATAAGTTAATTATTAATTTCAATAATTATACAGTCGAGTCTCCAATACATGTGTTTTTGACATAATAAAATGCGCACGATTCTTGTTATTAATGCCACGGCAAATCACATGACATGTCGAGCTTTTGACATGACATGATTGTCAAGTAAACGGTAAATAACGCCCAATCATATATGTCGTGTTCTGAGAAAACTGGGCATAATGCTTGTGCGAAAAGTGTCATCCCAGATTAGCCTGTGCAGTCCGCACAGGCTAATCAGGGACGACAATTTCCGCTTTTATGGAATTTTTCGTTTAAATGATGTCTCTTCTTAGCGAAAATCCAGTTTAGGCGGAAAGTGTCGTCACTGATTAGCCTGTGCGCACTGCACAGGCTAATCTGGGATGACACTTTACGCACATGCATTTTTCCCAGTTTTCTCAGAACACGACACATATTATTCAATGTTCACTGCATTGCGGTTGTGCGACTCTGACTAGCGGAAACAAAATTATTGATAATGAGTAATATTTGTTGCCGCTTTTTTATTTGCAAAAATTATGTATCTATTGTTTCAAACTCTTATCCGACCTTTAAAAAGAATTCACGGGCCGCTTCATAATTCTTTTACAATGCTCTTATCCTTAAGTGCTTGCAGACAGATTCCTTACTAACAATTAATTTGNGATTTTATTTATTGTTTCAAACTCTAATCCGACCTTTAAAACAAAGTCACGGGCCGCTTCATAATTCTGCAACAATGCTCTTATCCTTAAGGGCTTGAAGACAGATTCCTAACTTACATTTGTTGTACACAGGGTTAAGAGCACTGTCTTTTTTATGAATTTACAACAAATTCATGTTAAAACTTAGTTAAAGCTCACAAAAACACGTATGGCCAACATGTTCCACAAATAGCGGAGACATCAATTNGCAACTCTAGACGCCTCATGTATAACTCAATCTTATTGAAACATTGTCAGAGTGTTTATCTTGCAAATACCAAGGCCATGCTTAAATATGGGTCAAGACTGGTAACAAACTAGGTCAGGTATTTGGCAATTATAATTATTGGTGTACCCTGAACTCCGGTGTGCGCTTTATGGACCTTTTGGGAAGTAATCTTTTCAATGACCTCGAAAACTTCATATTTACGATGCTCGTTCTTGTAATGTCTTAGACATTTTATAGCATGGGGAGCGAATTAACACTCATACAGTCATGATGAAGACTCATAGTAAAACTTTATTTTGGTTTATGACTTATCATCATTTATAAACGGTAAAATTGTAAATTGTTGCTAAAGCGGACCCATTCTATAATTTGAATTGTCTCCGTTGTTTTCGTAAAATATTGTGACAACGTGTGGATCTCTTATATAAAGTATAAACTTCATATCGTGACATGATTTACCCGATTATCGGCGATAGATTTTTATTTAAAAAGACGCTGAATCGTCTCTGTAGGGGAGGAGTGGGGGCTGTTTTTTTTTGTTTGTTTTTTCAAAAATTCATTTTTTTTTAAATTGTTCTAGGGCTTTATAGTTAAACATATGAACATATTGCAATCTACGACTTTAATGGCGCAATGTGAAAAAAAAAATCCAAAATCTGTTTACAAGTTCCTATAAAGGACTACACTAGCACTTCTAACGCAACATTTAAATTTGTCATAATAGTTAGGTTCTTTATCAACAGATTTCACCAAAATTTGGGATGTTAACAAATACGAAATAAGTCGTGTGTCAATGACACCCAAACATATTATATTATATGAATTGTTGATCCTAGAGGTAATGGAAACACAATCACTGGACGTTTAAATCCGGCTCGGGTTTACTTGACAGGTATTAAAGGCAATGAACTCGAATGATTTTGTTCGTCATGACGCAACCTTTTTGTTTTACTTTAATATGTTGATACATGTACATAATTTATCTTAGCGAGTTTTATCCGCTCTATTGATGTTTCAATATACGACGGTTTTAAAGGGACATGTTGCACACATGTTGAGATATTGTTTAACCCATTTTTTCCTAGTGCACTCTCCCATCCTTCTAAATTGGATCAATTTATTTCCAAAATTAGGGATGTCTAGTATATTTATTTCTTTATTTAGAATATTTCGTAAAGAAATTCCTTTAAGCAAACAGCGCAGATCCTGATGAAACAGTCTTTTCTCGCATGTTATACATTGATTGTTATTATTAAAGGGTTTAAAGCGAACCGTTTAACACATATTTCTTGTTGTTCTTTTTAAAAAGTTACGTAGTTATACCCTTTTTTTCTACGAAAAATAGGTAGGACAAAAATGCTGCAGGTTTCCATTTAACATATAAAGAATATAGGATAGGTGAGGCCGGCCATACATTTTCATTATTTTTTACGATACATTTCACATTTCAATAAGGATGTTCAACGAAAAAAAAAGGCCGCATTTTTTTAATTCAAAATTTATTAAGCGGATATGATCAAGTGTTATTGATCGACAACGAAATCTTGAATACAAAATGAAGGGTCGGTAAAACAACAACAACAACACCGTAACAGAAAACACGTTTCGAATATATTTCACTAATTTCTGTTTTAAAATATAACCCTTTGTAGACAAATACCTTTTACAACATAACTGTCCATTTATAAATGAACTTGAAGCCATGACGGGAGCGTTTTTAATACGACGAATCCGTAAATTATTTAAATACATATGTGGCGTGTTCTGAGAAAACTGGGCAAAATGCTTTTGCGTTAAGTGCATTTTTTTCATCCGATTTGTCAGAGCAAACACCATCCCCCCCCCTTGTTAAAAAAGAAAAATTCAAGTTGATAATGTGAACACACGGACTTCATTTTTGTCTTTTCGCGACCAACTGAGTACAGCTAAGTTTCTGTGACAGTAAAGTCTCAGTTCTAGTCAATCTTTACAAATCGATCTGTTTTGAAAGCATTTCATTGAGCTCGGGTCTATGTATCTTCTTGTACACAAGTGTGCACCTTGTGGCATCATGGTCCTCTTAGTATTCAAATTAAAAGAACATTTAATTATGAACACGTGACAAGTGATGCGTATGACAATCGTATGTAATTCTAAAGAGATTTAATAGTGTTATACATGTACTTTCTAAGCCACCGAGCGCGGCTTCAAAACTGCAATGGTCTTCCGAAAATCCGATTATAAAATAACAATAAGGCTATATTTAATTTTCCTCAGACTGCCGGCTTTGTGATTAATAAACTAAAACTAATCGAGTCGCCTTAAATATGCACAGTGCGACGCGCAGGGGACTCAAGGTCTAATTAAACTTAAGATTTCGAGAAGGCCGACATTTGCCTCACTGAAGCAGCCGGTCACAATGTGACCGACTAATCCGTCAAGGACGCTTGTGACTTCAATGACGCCGACCTATATCAGATGCCGCTTGCCTTCTTGCATATACCGAGACACCATATCGCCAATGCTTAGCGGATGATGTGAAGCCCTTCGACATGCATTTGAAATTACTCTACTCTACTCTCTGTATATTGTATTCAAACATTGACTGTGCGATCCTCAACGAGCTTGTTTGGAGTCACCATACCGGAGAGGTTAGGGTTCCTCGGGTACTTTTTCCCCTACCCTAACTAACCCATTTATGCCTAGTGGACTCTCCCATCCTACTTAATTGGATCAATTTATTTCCAAAATAAGGGATGTCTAGTATATTTTTTTCTATATTTAGAATTTCTTTACAGAAATTCCTTCAAGCAAACAGCGCAGACCCTGATGAGACGCCGTATCATGCGGCGTCTCATCTGGGTCTACGCTGTTTGCCAATGCCTTTTTTCTACACGCTAGAAAATTAATGGGTTAATAGTAGATGCTTGCCCACTAATAGATTATATCTTATTTAATAAAAGTAAATACACGTAGCTGTAAATTTCAGCTAAGATTGTCGTATGTCGATGCGAATTTTACTAGGTTGTCGATCTTATGAACGTTATGCACCACGTCTTGCGTCAACAGTAGTTTGCGTCTGTCGAAATTTACTTTGAAAAAAACACACCTTTAAATATAAACAAAAAACATTGTCGACAATAAACGTCGTTGGTATTTATCATATTTTCTCAGGGCCAAAAACTATTACATTATCCCTTTAACCGGATTGCTTCACTTCTTTCTAACACATGTTACACTTATGCACAGTCTTTTTTGCATTTGGGATATTGACCTTCTTGGGCACAAACTGTCAAACACGTGTTGCTATTGAACATCTAATGACATACAGTACAAATTGATTAATAGAACAATTGGTATACTGTATCTTTAATTAATTAGACCAAGTTGATAGCCTTGCGATCTTCCCTATAATACCCGCAAACAATAGACATGGTATTATTAGCAAATGTTTCGACATTATCGGTTTATAAATTGAATTGTACGTATAAAAACGTTGCTTAATTACGTGTATACATTAAATATATTGTTGCAATGACAAAACTAATATAATATTGTGAAACAAAGTTTCGTTTTGAATAGAGCTTACACTGTATATCCGATCTTAAAAGAAAACATACTGATGTCTATTAATGACCCACGTCATGCGAAAATGGGTTTTATGTCATATACCATAGTCGTCAGTTTGGTCACACAAGATTCCGTGGTCTCATTAACCAATAACCATTGCCAATAAACTTTGAATTAACGGACAGCATACCTGCTGAGCAGACTGTCATCATCCTACATAAATGTTCATTAAGTCACCATCTATTTTGCAAGAGAATTGTATGTGTATAAGTATACTGCAGTCAACATATACTGTTTCTGTTGTATACAATGCAACTATAACGCTGAAGCGATTTGTATTAGTGTGTAAAGAAAACAATACATGAAAGTCAGTATGTTTATCTTGTTAATTCAAGGCCGAGTGGAATCTACGTCAATTGAATCCAAAAACTACGCACCAGGTCAAATCTTAACAAAAAACCGTGTAACTGCTCCAGTGGCCACCTTTATAAATCAAACTTGATGAACTTGGTCAAAATGTATGTCTTGACAATATCTAGGCCAAGTTTAGATCTGTTTTTTATGCATCCAAAAACTAGGTAAACGGGCAAATCGTAGACAAATCTTGTAACCACTCTGGAGACAGCATTTGTGACTGAATCTTGATAAAGCTTGGTAAACATGTTTATCTTGACAATATCTTAACAATATAGAATACACGTCCAAATCTTAGAAAATCTTTGTTACCACCCCAGAGGTCTTATTTATGACTCAATCTTGGTGAAACTTGGTCAGAATGTCTCTCTTGATAACATATAGGCCACGTTTGAATCTGGATCACGTGCGTCAAAAAACTAGGTAACCAGCTAAAACAAACTTGTTTACCCGATAGAAGCCACAGTTTTGACTCATTCTCGATGAATCTTGGTCTGAATGGTTATCTTGACAATATTTTGGCAAAGTTTGTATCTTGGTTTATACATCCAAAAACTAGGTCACCAGGTCAAAATGATAAAACCTTGACGCCACTCTAAAAACCACATTTATAACTTAATCTTTTATAACTTGGTAAGAATGATTTTCCTTACAATATCAAGGCCATGTTTGATTAAGGATCAAGTGTGGAAAAACGAGCGAGGTCACTAGGTCAATTGTGGTAAAAACGTGCGGGGTCACTAGGTCAAGTGATTGACAATGGTGTACCTTTAAAATAAGATGTGGAGGGGGCAGTTCAATGTTTGAAGGCAGGGAAACGTCGCTCATGAATTGATTAAGCACGAAGGAGAGGAAACAATGGAAGCATTGAAAATACTATTCAATAAGATCTGGCAGAAGATATGGTTCAAGGAGTAGACCCTCACTGGTCATCCCACTAATGAAAAAACCAAGCTGTGCCATAATTACTGCACCATCAGCCTCATCAGCCACCCCAGCAAAGTCAAGCTTCGCGTCGACTTCAACCGAGTATAAAGCAAGACCGAGGAACTTCTGGTGGAAGAGCAGGTTTTACTTAGAGCTGGGCGGAGCACAGTGGGTATATTCAAATGCATAGTTTGACATTGGAAAAACACTTTCAACACCAACGTGAGCTCTTCCACAACTTCATCGCCTTTAAGACAGCTTTCGACCGTGTGATACATGATGGGATATGGCAGGTTGTGAGATGGTTCAACATTCCCAAGGGCTTATGCAAGTCATCCAAGAACTCTACGGAAACGCCAGCAGAGCAATGCTTCTCAATGGCAAGATGGGTGACTTCTTCAGGTCGTCAGTGGGCGTCCGTCAGGGATGTCTTCTCTCCCCCGTCCTGTTTAACATTTTCATTATGAAGATAATGCAATAGACTCTCCGAGAGCACCACACATNGATTTTATTTTAATTTATTCAGCTTAACTTGTTAAACCATTTATAAATAGTTTGACATCCGGTAATGAATTGTATTTTATTGGGTTCGAACACGAAGAACACGTATATACAAATTACACCAGGATTAATCTTCGTTTGTTGTGTGCCGTTGTTGTTGTGTAATACTTAAAATGACTTAAATAAATTCATCACCAATCCATCTTTGATGTTAGTTTATGTGACAAAGAAAGAAAGAAACATTTGCCAAGATGTAAAATTACACATTTAACGGTGCCTATGACCTTTGAATGTCGTAACTATACGGCCAATTGCGTATTAAATTGCTACTATCAATCTTCATTATAACAGTGATGCATACTAAGTTATTGAGCGGAAATAACTGATGTTATAAAATAAGAAAACTGATATTCCAGCAAATTTGCTTAAGTATTGACGGAATAAAATCACATTTGTTGCGTATTGTATTTAGACATAGCGTTAAATTGTGTTTTGGGTAGGTCGGGTTATGTTCAAGGTCACTGTTACTTAACCCCAAAAACAGTTTCCGCTCAATAACACGGTTTGTATTATTGACCTTGATATACCCGAGGNGCGTTAAATTGTGTTTTGGGAAGGTCGGGTTAAGTTCAAGATCACTGTAACTTAACCCCAAAAACAGTTTCCGCTCAATAACACGTTTTGTATTATTGACCTTGATATAACCGAGGCAAGGCTGGGCGTTTTAGTGTTGCAGTCGGCATATCATGACATGATCGTATTAAATGACACAGTTTATGGACATGACGTGGGAATAATACTTTGGAATATGACCACGTTGCGATATAAAATGGTTTGTTTAAAAGATAACACGTTCAATCGGAGGAAAATACATTGGCCTTGATAAACCCGAAGTTGCGCTGGGCGTTTTAGTGTTGCAGCCAGCATATCATGATATTGTCGTATTAAATGACACAGTTTATGGACATGACCTTGGAATATATTCACGTAGTGATATAGAATATGTTGTTTACGTGTCTGCACAAAACATGAAGTACATAGATAACAAGTTCGGACGAAGGAAACGAAACAGGGCTAAGTGTGATATTGACCTTGATATACCCGAGGTTGCTCTGGCGTATTAGTGTTGCAATCAGCATACCATGATAATCCTATTGAATGACACACTTAATGGACATGACCTTTACATATGGTCACGTTCCGATATAGAATATGCTGTTTACATGCCTGCACCAAAAACATGATATAAATGGATAACAAGTTCGGTCGGAGGGAAAGAAACAGTGCTAACTGTATTATTGACCTTGATATACCCGTGGTAGCACTGGTCGTATTAGAGTTGCGATCAGCATACCGCGATATTATCGTATTGAATGACTCAGTAAATGGACATCACCGTGCAATATGGTCACGTTGCGATATAGAATAGGTTGTTTACGGGCCTGCACAAAAACATGGCATACATTGATAACAATTTTAAAAAGGCTAACAGGGAAAAGTCATTTGTTTACACTAACAATGCCAACAGATTAAGGAATGTTGGTCGGCTAAACGTTATTTGTAAACTTTTCTACGATAACCCACTTTAATAAATGTGTCGTGTTTTGAGAAAACTGGGCAAAATGCATGTGCGTAAAGTGTCGTCCCAGATTAGCCTGTGCAGTCCGCACAGGCTAATCCGGGACGACACTTTACGCCCAAACTGGATTTTTGCTGAGAAGAGACTTTATTTAAACGAAAAATGTCATAAAAGCGGAAATTGTCGTCCCTCATTAGACTGTGCGGACTGCACAGGCTAATCTGGGATGACAATTTACGCACAAGCATTATGCTCAGTTTTCTACGATTACCCACTTTAATAAGAATATGCGATGACATGCCGGATTCTTGAACAACTCTATTTAACTTTTTTTTTTAATTTAAAGTTAACTTAGAGAATATGATTGAATTCAGGAAAACAAACTATCAAACATTCAACCCGGAATACCAAAACATTGGGTTCGTCACAAATCATTACGGTTGGTCGGATTTTTAGATACAGACTACTTATTTGACGCCTCATTCAGGCAAAAGTTATTATTCGAAACTTTGCAAATCTGCGTCCTTATCTGCGAGGACACTATACGCACATGCATTAAGCCCGGTTTTCCCAGAGCGAGGCTGATATATAAGAGTAGCATTGTGGTTGGAATTTCGAATAAGCTATGCAGACGGATACGGGTTTTGCCACTATAACTCCTCTAAAGCTATCACAATAAAATACAACACATTAGTTTAGACACTTAACAGAACTATTTAAGTGAGGTTATTAGATAAGTTTGCGTATTCAATTAAAATCTATTTGAGTCAGATTTAAAAAAAGAGCTCAATTGGTCGTTGTCGGCTCAGGCACTACTTAAAAGTATCCCGGGTACTCCTAAGTATACTACAATGTACAATACGGAAAATACGCTCTCAGGCGTCTGGTCATACTCCGGGGAACTTTTAGTATATTTTTTTGAGTACCCCGGGTACTTCAATAGTATACTTAAGAGTACCCGGGGTACTTTTCAGTAAAACCTGAGCCGACAAATACCAATCGTAGTTGTCTCAATTGGTAGTTGTCCGTCCCTGTATGCCTAATTCGGCCATGCACTATTATTATTTGTTCATTTTTAAAAAGTTTCGTAAACTAGAACAGAGAACACTTTTAATAGATTCATAAAATAACATTTATGCGAGGTAATTTTTACTGATTCGTAAATCGCCCCAACGCTCCCAGTTGAAATACGCTATCGCTTTAATCGTCAAATACTGGAGAGCATGAATGTGATTGATTTTGGTTGTGACACAGCTTATTTGTTATAATATTAACAGGTTATGTTGGCCGGTTTAATCCACATTTGGAAGATGCAATTTAAAGCTAAATTATTTTTGGCCATGAGACCTACTTATCTTGAACTTAACTTTGTCGCATTTGTTCCAAGGTTTAAAGTAAGATGAATATCTGTTATTTAAAAGTAGTGTTTTTTTTTACTGCGTAATGTCAAACAAAAATGTGTCCATCAAGATTTAAAAAAATAAATAGAGTCGTTAGTTCTACCAATGTCTTTAAAGACTGTTTAACTATACATAAGTATTTTCCTAATTTTATAAGTATGTTAAATGAAAGAAATCTTCGCAATTCTACTGCAAGATTATTTCTTCATTTGAAAAAGATTTATAAGGGAATATGAACATTGCAGCAGAACATGACCAATAGCTCAATCGTGAATTGTAAAAACAAATGAGTCGTGTTCTGAGAAAACTTGGCATAATGCTTGTGCGTAAATCGTCCTCCCAGATTAGACTGTGCACTCCGCACAGGCTAATCAGGGATGACAATTTCCGCTTTTATGGAATTTTTCGTTTAAGTAATGTCTCTTCTAAGCGAAAATCCAGTTAAGGCGGAAAGTGTCGTCCCGGATTAGCATGTGTGGACTACACAGGCTAATTTGGGATGACACTTTACGCACATGCATTTTGTCCAGTTTTCTCGGAACACGACACAGATGTGTATGGTCGGCAAGAAAAAACAACAGCATAACAGGCACATGTTTTAATAGATTCGACCTCTGAACAATGCATTAGAAATGAGCCGAGCTCTGGGAATACGGGCTTTAATGCATTTGCGTTAAATGTCTTCCCAGATCGTCCTGTGCAGTCTGCACCGGCTAATCATGGACGACACTTTCCACCTAAACTTGATTTTGTTTAGGTCGCCGTGGCGTAGTGGATATGGTGTCCGCCTAGCGANAGAGGCAGCGAAGAATGAACAGATAGGCAGCATTTTGACAGAAAGGCGATGGATATGTATCTACACCGTGAAAATGGAATCTGAAACAAAACATTTATGCATTAATTGTTGTCCTGAAATTTTAAAAGACTAATGAAATTTGTAACATGAAACTACCTAGTGTGCTTTTTGCATAAACACCAGTTACGGAAAGTGGGGTTACTGTGTTCACCAGTTATGAAAATGGGGGTTAATTTTCAAATTGTGATGCCTGTTGGAAGCATCCTGGTGTTCATTCAAGGTATACTATGAATGTTCTTGAGTACACCTATCCATGAAAACAGCTGAGAAAAATGCACATACAATTAACCGTGTCAATCATAAACAATCAGGCACTTTACGTTTTAAAGGGGCCGTTCAACAGATAAAGCGGCGTATCGACGCGAAACAATATTTTGGGGAAACTACGAGGATTGCTTATATAGCTAAAAAATAGATCCTCGACAAACATGAGCGTGGATGGTCGAGTGGTCTAGGCGGGTAGCTTTTTGCTCCAGGACTCCAGGGGTCAGTGGTTCGAGCCCTGTTGAGGGTTACTTGTTTTCCTTTTTTTTACTTGAGATTTTTAGTTCAAATGTTTAAATTTATCAATATAAAGCATTTAAAGCACTAAATGACAAGCTTCAATACATGCCAAAATCTGTTGGACGGCCCCTTTAAAGAGAGTATGCACGATTTTGTCAAATGTTTATGAATTTATATAAAATGTGTAAAAAAAAACTTATTATACATATATTTCAATATAAATTAAAATAGAAGTTAAGAAGAACATGTGTCGAAAAAGGCGGAATAAGCCAGATATTTAAATCTGAAATCGAAAATGTTTGTACAGTCGAATTCGTCAGCGATGTGAATCTAAATTTAGTTTTAGTGCAGATTCGATTATACGACACAAAGACACAATTTTGTTTCCTAACAAATGCGAGTAAAAGTGTCGGCATCATCGGCTTTAACAAGCGCTTGTCTTTGCTGCGTTTTATAAAATTCGTCTTCAATGTATAATTTGTCTTGCCTATTTAGTGTTATTGTTACATATTTTTTTATCAATATATTACAATTTAACACATATTAAAATCGTGCATACTCACTTTAAATAAATAAATAAATAAATATAATAAATAAATAAATATTTTCATTAACTGTTTTTATGATGAATAATAAATTATGAATCAAAATCGATATTTTTATATATTTTTTAGAGTTCTTTTTCAATAGTTCAAGCATATTAGTTTTATATTTACTACTCTTTAAAGAAATATCCACCTGATATTAAATTTAAATATGTATTNCCCGAGGCAGCGCTGGGCGTTTTAGTGTTGCAGTCGGCATATCATGATATGATCGTATTAAATGACACAGTTTATGGACAAAACGTGGGAATAATACTTTGAAATATGACCACGTTGCGATATAAAATGGTTTGTTTAAAAGATAACCAGTTCAATCGGAGGAAAATACATTGGCCTTGATAAACCCGAGGTTGCGCTGGGCGTTTTAGTGTTGCAGCCAGCATATCATGATATTGTCGTATTTAATGACACAGTTTATGGACATGAACTTGGAATATGACCACGTAGCGATATAGAATATTTTTTTACGTGCCTGCAAAAAACATAAAGTACATAGATAACAAGTTCGGACGGAGGACACGAAACTGGGCTAAGTGTGATATTGACCTTGATATACCCGAGGTTGATTTGGTCGTATTAGTGTTGCAATCAGCATACCACGGTATTATCGTATTAAATGACACAGTTTATGGACATGACGTTGGACTATGGTCATGTAGCGATAAAGAATAGGTTGTTTACTTGCCTGCACAAATATATGGCATACATGGATAACAAGTTCGCACCGAGGTCAAGAAACAGGGTTAATTGTTATTTTGACCTTGATGTACCCGAGGTAGCGCTGGGCGCATTAATGTTGCAATCATCATACCATGATATGTGTCGTGTTCTGAGAAAACTGGGCAAAATGCATGTGCGCAAAGTGTCGTCCCAGATTAGCCTGTGCAGTCCGCACAGGCTAATCCGGGACGACAACTTCCGCCTAAACTGGATTTTTGCTAAGAAGAGACTTCATTTAAACGAAAAATGTCATTAAAGCGGAAATTGTCGTCCCTGATTAGCATGTGCGGACTGCACACGCTAATCTGGGATGACAATTTACGCACAAGCATTTTGCCCATTTTTCTCAGAACGCGACTCTAATAAGAATATGCGATGACATGCCGGATTCTTGAAAGACTCTGTTTAACTTCTTTTTTTTAATTTAAAGTTAACTTAGAGAATATGATCAAATTCAGCAAAACAAACAATCAAAAACTCAGCCTGGAATACCAAACAAATGGGGTCGTCACAAATCATTACGGTTTGTCGGATTTTTAGATACAGACTATACTTATTTGACGCCTTGTGTATGCGCAAGTTATTATTCGAAACTTTGCGAATCTGCGTCCTAAACTGCGACGACTATACGCATATGCATTTAGCCCGGTTTTCCCAGAGCGATGCTGATATATAGGAGTAAACTTTGTGGTTGAAGTTTCGAATAAGTTCTGCAGACGGATTCGGGTTTGCCAATATAACTCCTCTCAAGCTATCACAATAAAATACAACACATTACTTTAGACACTTAACACGTACTTTTAAAGTGAGGTTATTGGATAAGTTTGAGTATTCAATTCAAATCTATTTGAGTCAGATTAGAAAGAAGACCTCAATTGGCCGTTGTCGGCTCAGACACTACCTAAAAGTATCCCGGGTACTCTTAAGTATATTGTAATGTACAATACGGAAAATACGCTTAAGCACCCTCATACTCCGGGGTACTTTTTAGTATATTTTCAGTACCCCGGGTACTTTAATAGTGTACTTAATAGTACCCGGGGAACTTTTCAGTAAAATCTGAGCCGACAAATACATATTGCAGTTGTCTTAATTGGTCGTTTTCGGCCCCGGTATGCTTAATACGGGCCATCCAATATTATTATTTGTTCATTTAAAAAAAGTTTCGTAAACTGTAACAGAGAGCACTTTTAATAGATTCCTAAAAAAACATTTATGCGAGGTAATTTTTACTGATTCGTAAATCGCCCCAACGCTCCTAGTTGAAATACGCTTTCGCTTTAATCGCCAAATACTTGAGAGCAAGAATGTGATTGATTTTGGTTGTGACACACCTTATTTGCTGTAATATTAACAGTTTATGTTGGCCGGTTTAATCCACATTTGGAAGTTGCAATTTAAAGCTAAATTAATTTTGGTCGTGAGACCTACTTTTCTTGAACTGAATTTTCCCGCATTTGTTTCAAGGTTTAAAGTAAGACGAATATCTCTTATTTAAAAAATGCTGTCATGCATAAATGCTCTGGTAGTTGTTTTTTTTAACTGCGTAATGTCAAACAAAATTGTGTCCATAAAGATTTAAAAAATAATAGAGTCGTTAGTTCTTCCAATGTCTTTGAAGACTGTTTTACTTTACATTAGTATTTTCCTAATTTTATAAGTATGTTAAATGAAAGAAATCTTCGCAATTATACTGCAAGATTATTTCTTTATTTGAAACAGATCTATCGGGGAATATGAAAGAGTGCAGCCGAACATGATCAATAGCTCAATCGGGAATTGCAAAAACAGATGTGTCGTGTTCTGAGAAAACTGGGCATTATGCTTGTGCGTAAATTGTCATCCCAGATTAGCCTTGCACAGGCTAATCAGGGATGACAATTTCCGCTTTTATGGAATTTTTCGTTTAAATGATGTCTCTTTTTAGCAAAAATCCAGTTTAAGCGGAAAGTGTCGTCCCGGATTAGCCTGTGCAGACGGCACAGGCTAATCTGGGATGACACTTTACGCACATACATTATGTCCAGTTTTCTCAGAACGCAACTCAAATGTGGAAGGTCGGCAAGAAAAAACAACAGCATAACAGGCACATGTTTTAATCGATTCGACCTCTGTTTTAAACACACAAACAATCCATTAGAAATGAGCCGGGCTTTGGGAATACGGGGCTTAATGCATGTGCGTAAAATGTCTTCCCATATTGTCTTGTGCAGTCCGCACCGGCTAATCAGGGACGAAACTATCCACCAAAACTGGACTTTCGCAAAGAAGAGAATCCCTTAAACGAAAACAAAAACACCAAAAAAACAACACGGAAAGTGTCGTTCCACATTAGCCTGTGCCAAACTGATTAACTGAAACTTTAAAGACTATGCTTAAGATAAACAATAACAACATTTATTCAGCAGTAAAGCTTAAACAAGCTCATAGCCTACATAAGATATGCATTATACAATTCATACGTGAAGATAAACGAGGGCGGACAGGTTTCGATTTAAATTGAAACGTGACATGCCTTGTTATTTTATTTACAGCGTAAGGTTTTGTTGAAAGTTTAAACCAGTACATCAAGCCTTTGCGTTTTATAATTAAAACCAATTATAATGTGTACTGGTGCATTGCCTTAATGCGCCATCATGGGTGTGCCGGTTTAAATAAATACAGACATATCCGTCACAAACACTTACCTTGATC
The DNA here is from genome assembly GCA_007657795.1 of Dreissena rostriformis. Classification (NCBI taxonomy): domain Eukaryota; kingdom Metazoa; phylum Mollusca; class Bivalvia; order Myida; family Dreissenidae; genus Dreissena; species Dreissena rostriformis. The sequence continues at coordinate 25,198 of VMBQ01008385.1, forward strand.
CGGTGATTATTTCAATATTCAATATACTTTTGCTGTACATGGCCTCTATTTGTGATAAATGTAACACGGGTGAATCTATAGGTCATACTATCTATGTCGTGCATGGCCCCAGACGTGCCTGTTCTTGGGGACGGGGTGGTGTCAAAGGTGTGCCGGGCTTTGGGGCTAAAATTACTTCATAGATTCATTGATTCGTTCGTTCGTTTGTTCTGTCGTTAAGTCGTGCGTACGTCCGTTCTTTTGTTCTTTCGTTGGCTCGTTCGTTCATTAATTCACTATTTTCTTCTTTTCTTCTTTATTTATTTGTTTTATTACGTCATTCATTTATTCAGAAAGACCGTCAAGTTGACTATCATCAACACAAACGAAAGTGTTTTTTTGTAAAGTCGCGATGCGCACTGGCTGCTGTATATGTATCCCTTTTATTAGTGGTTTTATACCACAAATGCAGCAGTCCATCGTTAAGTGATCGTTTGATACGATAAAATATACACGGATATTTCACGGCCTTATGTAAAAGCGTGTAACTTTTGACGTATGCTCGAAACAACACCTGTATTTTAATTTAATATTTAAGTGCTGGAACCGAATTTTGAAGGCCTTTGCAAACAGTTTGGATCCAGATGAGACGCCACAGAACGTGGCGTCTCATCAGGATCCAAACTGTTTGCTATTCTGATAGTATTCTTTGAAAAAAATCGAGGAAAATGTTAATTTTAGAAATTCAGCAGACGACATTTTAGCAGACGACAAATTTCCCAGCATGCAAAGGGTTAAGAAAAGTACGCGGAACTCGTAGAAGCAAAAAGCAATGCTCTTACGCGGAATTAATAACATATAATGCATGAATGCCGCGCTAAAAGTACTCTTGGAAGGTCGTGCAGTATAAACTTAGAGCCCCAGTAATACCTTCCCGGACATATGTCATCCCTGACATTTGCACTCCAGGATATACGTTATGCTTTAACATTTATTGGGAAATATTTTTACATTTTTAACAATGATTGATTAGAATGGCTGTAAGAGGATGAAGTTGAATCGCTAATAAGGAAACAAAATAATGAGTATTGATACATTTTTCATCGCTTTCAAGTTCGAAGAAATGATTAGGCCAACACTAATTGTTCAGATGTACGTCGTTTTTATTTGACACACATATAATTGGTAAAATATATAAAAAAAAGAGTTGTTGTGTTTCTATTCATACTGGTAAAACATACATATTTTACGACACAGACTGTTTATTGTTAATTAAACATTTAACTGTACAAGTATGGCAGCATTACATAAGCTGAATGCGTTTGGCAGAAATTTTCAACAAATATGTTCTCAATATGTACTCAATATTAGTTGAACCTCGCTCTGTGAAAAGTAGCTTTAATGCAAGTGCGTAAAATGTCGTCTCAGATTAGCACGTGTAGTCCCACAGGCCAATCAGGAATGATACTTTCCGCCTAAACAGGATTTTCGTCAAGAAGTGTCTTCCTTTAAAAAAATACAATAACAGCGGAAAATATTGTCCCTGATTTACCTGTGCGGACTCCAAAGGCTAATTTGGGACGCCACTTAACGCACATGCATTAGACCCCCTTTTCACATATCGCGGATAAAAAAAAAACGATTTATGACACATTTTTCTGTAGCATTCGCATTTGAACACAGGGATAGGCCACAGCTAATTGTTCAGATGTACGTTGAACTTGCTAAACCTGCAATTGATAACATAAAAAAAGGCATTTGTATTGTTCACGACTTGTTCATTATCCTCTACTCCGATATTTACAAGAAGAGTTGTTGAGTTTCTATTCATATTCTACGACATTGACTGTTTATTTGTCATTAAACATTTAACTGTACAAAAAATGGCAGCATTTCATAAGCTGAATGCGTTTGGCAGAAATGTTTAACACAAATGAACCGGTACTCAATATTAGTAATGAGCCTCGCTCCGTGAAAAGGGGGTTTAATGCCTGTGCGTAAAGTGTCGTCCGAGATTAGCCTGTGCAGTCCGTACAGGCTAATCAGGGACGACACTTTCCGCCTTAACTGTATTTTCATCAAGAAAAGTCTTCCTCTACACAAAAAATACAATAAAAGCGGAAAGTGTCGTCCCTGATTAGCCTTTGCGGACTGCACAGGCTAATCTGGGACGATATTTTACTCACATGCATTAAACACCCTTTTTTTCAGAGCGCGTCTTATTTGTATTTCGCGCTTTGTCCTCGCCTCTTATTACATCGAAAATAGAATAAAGAAGTTGTATTTGTGTTGCGCGCGCTCGCTCGCTTCTGTGTTCTAGATCTAAAGTCTACGGAATACCGTTAGGGCCATCGTGGTTACTCATTAAAATCCAGAGGGCGACAATGCGAGAGTGCGAGAATACGATGACGAGAGTGCGAGAATACGATGGTGACAGTGCGATAGTACAATGGCGACAATGCGATAATACGATGACGACAGTACGATAACGCGATAGTACGATGGCGACAATGCGACAACGCGATAGTACGATGGTGCCAATGCGATAGTACGATGGCGACAATGCGATTGTCATATCGTACTGTCGCCATCGTATTGTCGCACTGTCGTCATTGTATTGTCGCACTGTCGTCATCGTACTATCGCACTGTCGCCATCCTATTCTCGCACTCTCGTCATCGTATAACTGGCTCGGAATTGGAAATATTTGTCAACTTACCCCATCAATTACGTTGGCACATGTGATAATAAAATATAACATAGTGGTGTTTGTTTTCATAAAATGTGGTGCATTTAAACGGATCTGTTCACGGTGTTGCAAAATGACAGTTACATAACAATCATATGTTCATATAAATGTATAGATTATATTCAAATAAACAAACAAACACTCTTGACAAATGTAACAAATACAAGTTCATTAATCACCAATCGGAATCGGTAAAAAATAAACAGTTTGAAATGATTTTTGAAAACATTTGTATTATTAACACAGGATTTCGAATGTTCAGTTACTTTCAAAAGCCTGAATAGTGCAGTAACCACCAATACTGATTCGATTCGAATACATTAATATCGTGGGTGTTATTTTTTAACATCAACGCTACAAAATAACGAGTTTATTAATTTGATGAAATGCCGTGTTTAATGTGCTGATAATATACAGTTGTATTGTCGTCATTATGTATTACATAGAGAATATTATGTGATTCTTGGATAAAGATCAAGTTTATCATGCCAGGATTAGAACCATGGTTCGAGCCGAGCATGATAAACTTGATTTTTATCCAAAACTCACACAATATTCTTATTATCCAATTATTTCCTCCCTTTGTCCATGAATAATTATCATTTTGTGACGAGTTTGTTCTTCCGTAGTTGATAAAACAGATTCTCCAATTTTGGGAAAACCCGAGGGTGTCATTCCGCGTAGATTTTATAACAAAGTAGTCCATTAGATACAAAAACAAAATAACTTTGTAACAAACATCCTTTGTTACAGGTCACTTATATGCAATTGTGGTGAAAACGAAACGATTGAAAAAATGGTTAGAAATTGAAAAAAAAAATGCAACAGTTAAACAAAAACTCAATTCTTACACCTCAATGACAGCTTGAATCCAATGCTTATAACAATAAAGGTACAACGAAATGCGCTTCCAGTTTCTGTTCTTCCGTCCCTTTATTGAAATGTATTTTAAACCACACTATTTTTTCATAGCGGTAACGAGTATCCGATGCTAACCATTCTGACCCAAAACACGATTTACGAAATCGTAATCCTGTCAGAGCGAGTTAATTTTTTCCTTTCAAAATGAAATATTATGCATTACAAACACACACTCCGAAATATGGTTTTGATTCGTTCAATGCTTTAAAAGTATTAAATAATTTACTGATAAAAAACCACCACGTCCAAATTGTTGTCCCTAAAATCAAGAGTCTAGCTTAGACTAGTATGTTTCGTCAGTGAAATGACGTTACACGAGATACGTCATTGCTTAAGTTGCTTAATCAATTGAATAAAAATAAAAAAAATACGGAAAGCTGCTTCTGTAATATATTTTTAAGAAGAAACTAAATAGGATGATATGTTATATATAGAGCATTGATAATAATTATACATCAATTTCTCCATGCCTATAGGATCGTTCAAAATATTAGTTTCTCATAAACTTTAAGAATGAGGTAAAAAAAAGTAGTTCCGTCTATTAATAGCTATCGGAAAATACCGTGATCTAAAAATACCGATAGTATAGAGTCCAAGTTTATACGATCGTTGCTTTTTTATCGATTTTCATCAGTTAAAATGATAAAACGTCTTTGTGGTGATATTATCATTACGTCAGCGTGGATTCTTTGCGTAGTTTAGTGAAAATTATGGATATTGATGGATATTGATATTTTTGTTCTTTGACGTGAGCCGCATGTTCAAATACCATTTCAAAATTTATGTTGAAGATGCATAGCCTAGGACATTATCATTATTATAATTTTTTCCATTTTGATTTTTACAGTCATGCCGCTATAACGGAACACTTCAAACTTGTCGTTCGATTCATTTAATACAAAAACTTTTTTTACTTTAAACTCTAGTATGAATAGAAACAGTGTGTCATGCATTTTCGCATGCACTAAGATTTTATCAATTTAGTGCCGCTATATTTAGACAAATAAGTTTCAACTTTTACAGCAATTTTCCCCATTACTGAAACGTCTTCTCCAATAAGGAAACAAGTGACATCATTCATGTACACAAAGTACACGGGCCGAGTAGAATCATTTTCTTACACTGTTCATAAGTGGATACAACGTATACGAGTTAAAATAAAACATAACTTTGTATAGTGATTTATTCCAAAACAGTTTATATTTCACAGATAATTAAAAAATCAACATTATGAACATTTATGAATAATTAACAATACGCATGTCCCCGTTAACAGTATATATGATATATATGACCTTTTACAGACTAACAATACAGCAATGGTACGAACTCGATCCATTTTTTTAAAGCTTTTAAATTGAAAGCTGACTTATATTACCAACAGTTTCACTCCATGTTCATACGTTTATTTATCTACTTAATATAAACATACAAAATAAGATAAAATGTATACACATTTTTTTAATTAAGATTTTGATCTATGTGCTGTAAAAATTTCTGAACATCAATGACCATCTGTGAATATATTGTGTTGTAATATGAATGTACTCATGGGCTTAAAGCCTAATGTATGTTGAAATAAACTATATGATACACAATTATCTACAAAGAAACATTATTGGACCCACAGAAACACTGTTAACTACTTCATAATTTCAGAATGATGGACGTTGTTCTTTCATTTATTCGCTATAGGACATTCTCTTTTTAGTTCCATATCATGATCATTCGTTTTAAGACAAGTATTTATTGATAATATTAACAATTATCTGACAATATCTGACAATTTACACATCCAATTGAACTGTACCATCATACACATATAAATTGAACAGAAAATGAAACAAACCACTTAATAAAACAACAACTTCATAATATAAAAACATATAGCGTAAAAATGTAGCTGCTTTAAAGCTTGAACAATATTTAACAAAAAAATGTAAATCAAACAAGTTTACAACGGCATGATCTTATTATGAAATAATTTCCGGACATGCGTTGGTAATTGCGGTAATAACAAACGGTTTGGAGTTCCGTAGCGTAGGACATTTACCGCAAGGGCGAAAGCCAAAGTGGTTTCATAAAAAGCATCGGAAAAATTTCGAATCCACCAAAAGTTTATATAATTCGTCCATATACTAATAAAACTAGTGTAACATATAACGTTTTCCGCAAAAATGAAGCCTGGTTCATTACAAAACAATAATTAAATAATAAATGTAAATACAGTGAACATATTATGCTAATTATATAAATATAATAATATTATGCAAATAAAAGACAACATTAATCCATGTTTACATATTGATAATTTAAAGTATCAAAATATATGTTGCAAACTGAATTGTTTGTAAAGTTTGCTAGGACGCGCCTTTCGGCACGTGCATTTTACCAAACAATCTCTTGGAAATTCATGAACTTCTTTCACATATGTCTCCTCCCATGGTTTGCCGAAGAATATAACAAACTGATTTTAATTATCTTTGTCCATAGAAACTAAGTCACGGGTCGAGGTAAAATATCGCACATCTTGCACATTAAAAGCTCGTCGACCGTCACTTGTTATCAAAAACTATAAGAATGAACATTTCAAACGCAAATTCAATTTGAAAATGTTATGTTCCAAAGAATTTAAAACAACTGAGTTAATTTACATCATTGGGTAGTACATTTGTATTGATTTAACACAAATGTTAAAAGAACATGTATAGAGGACAGACCAGATCGTCATTGTATTTGTTAAATATGACCAAACTGAGAACATATACTATATAATGAACCATTTTTTAGTATAAAGCCAAATAAACACTTGAAACAACAAGCACAGTGGATCCTATTATTCTACGGCCACGATAAATTTCAGCACTAGCTTACACAACGTTCATTGCTTACTCTAGAACATATGAAAAATGTCAAAACTTGGTAAAAACATAAAAATGTAATTCTTGGTTAAGTAATATAACCACAATATAAAGAAGTAAAACAAAACCAGTGCAAAATGTTTTTTAAACAAACATAAAATACATGTAACGCCGCATATTAATCATACTTAAGGATATATTTGAAACAGCTCCAAGAGCAAAACCGATCGCTATGTGAACCCATATTCACTACGCCCTCACGACCTCCAAGTACTTATTAGGTACTCAAATGAGTGTCTGATGACTCCACCTATTGATATCCATCTTATACAACACATGCACGGCATTCATGAACCGAGTGTGGAATTGATATAATCACTACACGTCATCGTCGTCAATGAACTTATACTCGCATCCATTCGTTAATGAAAGCTTTTGAAGCGAAAAGTCCAATATTTGTGCAGTGTACATTCGGTCGGAACTTTCACTTTCTTGCATTGTTTCAACAATCATTGCGACCGCAATCTGCGTTTCGTGGGTCGTAGTAACAAACCATGGCCCCACTGTCCCCCTCTTGTGCGAAAGGTGCTCTGCGATTGCGGTCGCGAACAATGATCCTCAGGCCATTACGAAGTATCATGTCATGACGAACAAGTATACCAAGACCGGGCATTGACCGTGCACCCCAAATATGCACCGGTGCTCCTCTTAACTCCTGGATGTCTTCTTTCTTTCTTAGCTTGGTAACCGTCATCCTGACATTATGCTCTGACCTGAACTTTGTGTCGCACAGATCCCTACACGCATCGTAAACATCTACAGGTAAAATGTCTATTTCACCATCAGAAATAATTGGATCAATACGACCAATGGGTTGCGGGAGGTTGTCCACAATAAGTTCTGGCATTTCTTGAGCCACATGGCGTGACACAAGAGCAACTAAAGTACGACCATACATTGACATTTCGGTTTCTGTAGCAGCACTTGCTACAGGCGCACCATCTCTAATGGAGACTGTTGGTAATTTTTCCTTAAAAACGAAGCCCCCAAGAGTCCCACGGCCACCATATGTCGAATCACCCGACGAACACAATTGAGTTGTAATTCTACGCTGAAAATGGAAATTTGTGATCCCATGTTTCTTTAGCTTGGCTCGAATATTTTCTTCCGTTGAAGAATCGGCAGATAATTGAAGGTAAATCTGAATCAGGCCACGCGTCTTCACGCATCCTATGATGGCAGGTGTGTCCAGTATATCGTCTATTGCCTGTGTAAACACAGCAAATTATCTTAAGTTAAAAAGTATACTTCTTAGTTTGTATCACTTTACAGTGCTTAAATTTTGATTCAATCGCCTCGTTCGAATGTCAAACTATTATTAATATATACTCGCATGGAAGCTCAAACCAATAAGCAAACGCATATTATTTTCTGGTCAATATATAATTATATGGTTACATGTTAAATGATTTAACTGAACTGATATGAGATTTATGGCAAAAGCAAGAACAGCATTTATAACTCTTTTGTAATGTCAATTTTATTATGACTTTCATATACATGTATTTAAACAATCAATAAACACCGTTGTTTTCCTCCAAAATTCGTTATTACAACATTTGCCCATTCGAGTTTTGTAACATATTGTTTTACATTATTTACAACAACGATGGTAATCATCAACATAAAACGTGAAATGATTGGATACACATAAGGTCTGGTTTCGGGTAGAATCATTGTTTGTTTGCACGGTACTGACATATAAACTCCTCCCAAATGCTCGTACTGAAGTATCTCCAACCCTTGTTAATAAGCAGCTGCAAATATTTATCGAAAGCACCATTCTTACATACCGTGTCGATATTCGGTGGATATTCACTGTTTTCTGGTGGAATGTCTGGCCATTCTGCTACTGGAACCCCGCTCCGTTTATAAGATTCGCTGATCATGTCAAAAACATCTTGCAGACTCTGCTTTTCGCGCTCTACATATTATCATGTTTGGAAAAATTACAAAACTACAATAACAATAATAAAGACGATTGAAACTAGAAATGTGTCAAATGGTATTTAAGTCACATTATTCCCTGGCTTCCCCAATTCACGTGCACAATTGTTTTTCATACACATTAGCAAATAGGGTTATGCTTGAAAAGTTAATCTTGGTAGGTGGGGAGGGGGTGCGAGGAAGGGAAGGTACTAGCGGCTCCGATTCTGTCTAAAATGAACCTGTTGATTAATATGGGTATACAGTCTCAGCATTTTGAATTAAAATGTTCCTCTTTTACATGACACAGCAAACTGAACAACAGCACTGTCATTGCTTTCTTGAAGAGGGTAATAAGGCCGTTGATAACTGAAAAATTGCATCAAATGCGCTAATTCACATGATGATAAATGCGTTTAAAGGTCCAACGGTAGCCTTTAAACGAACATACAGACATAATCGTCAAACATGTATTTGTGTTTTGAATATAGATAATTTGAAAACACTTTGACGATACAACAACGTAAATATTTTTTACCTGAACACAATTGTGCGTTGATGTTGAAGTGCAACTGCAAGTCCGTACAAACTTTTTTCAAAATACCAAATGCACAACGCTCTAGCACGCAATCTGCATCGTTCATGATCTTGCTGGACCGAGTCTGGCTAAAGTAAACGTTAGGCAAGACTGGTATTTCTCCTAAACTTCCAACTAGTAAAACCCCGGTGGTGTAATTGAACGCCTCTAAAAATGATAATTGCATATTGATGTCTATAACCAATAATGCAAATTTATGTGTGCCATTTATCTCTTCTAAAACAGCTTCCGGTGCCAGGTAGTGAGCTGCCAGTTTTGAATCGGGATCTATGTTGTTTCGAAACTCCTCAGTTGTGTAAATGTTGACAGATTCTTCAGACATCAATATGTTCAAACCGTTATTTAGCACGAATAATACATCTGAAAAATCTTGTTCGCAAATGGTTAGTATTCCTTTAATCGCCTCGCAAGCGTATTTGAATATTGGGAATTGTTCTATGCCAAATTCGAGCCTGATAAGTGCATTTAATGTCACATTTACCCCTGCAATGATATAAACAGAAAATTGTACACAGTATAATATTATGCTAGACATCGCATGTCGTGTGTTGTGTGATTAATTCTTTGACACGTGTTACATTCGGCGTGCTTTTAACCCAGTTTGAACCGCAAATGATTTGCAATCATTGCTCCAAAAGTGAACCAGCTTTAAGCAGTTTTATTTAAATGTCTATACAATACAGGCTAACATAACCTTAAGCACTGGTCAAAGCAAACAAACACACACCAAACACATACACAGTGACTGAAACTTAGGTCACATCATTAGTGATTCAATCTTGTTAAACGGGGCACCAATCCTAATACTTATCTAAGAGCAATTCACTTAAATATCACATTTACACGATTGACAAAACGGAAAACGTACATTTGAAATAAAAAACAATCACTATGCAAAAATGCAAAAAAGTATTTTCAGCTTATAAGCTATTACAGCTGAGTTTGCAATGGAAGTCCCATATGAATTTAAATTTAAATATAAGCATCATCATAACAAAACAACACGTCATATCTATTTTATCATATGAACAAACATTAATTAAACTATAATACATACCAGTAATCTCGTGCTCGATTTTCTGTTTATTTGGATTACTGAAAGTGTACGTTTATACGTTTTATCATACAAAAATCGTTTTAAATACCAGATTGTGTGTGTTGTGTTTGAAAATCTGACTTAATTTATGTCCAAGAACAAATGTTCAGGCCAATATATGCCTAGAGTACCAAAGTGTACAAATAGTTTATTTATTGCATACTAGCAGGTTTTGTTTATCTGAAGTGTCTTTCAAATACATATACGTCTAAAGCTTACCCTTTTTGCGATATATCTGTTGTCTCTGAGCTGTGGATTCTGCATTCTCCTGTTTTAAAGCAATTCTGCAATGGAAACTTTTTAACTGTGAGGTAAGATTTAATTTCAGTTTTGAATAAAAAGGGATTATTATTATTGTTTTATTTATTATCGCTATATGATAAAAGAATCTGAGTATCGAACAATACAATTAATCAAGAAATGTATTTAATATTAACACATGTATAACACGTTATTTACAGGTACCATATTGGAAAAAGTACTATATGATGATAGGTTACGAACTAGTGTCAACAAGAAGATATTTAACGGATACTTTTATGTATTTAATTTCATCGTGCTTCAGAGACTTGTATTTTTTCCATAACTAAAATGCAATTTCATAGCATTATATTCTCTGTTAATGCATTTTAATTTAAATGCAATTCTTAAGGATAAAAGATAATGTACAATTTTGTGTTTTGTGATAATTTTCTGTATTGGATATGCAGTTTATGGCTTGCCTTAAGAAGACTAATGGAGGTTTACAAGAAATTATGTACTTATAAAGTGTCTGGAGTTAAATCATTTGTCTAAAATGTTCATTTTTTCATGAGTTTTGTTTTCTGCGATAACTGTAGAGAACTGAGACAAATACGTCGCATACAATGTCATAGTGGAAAGATGAGATTAAGCAATACAAAATCCGGATGTTTTTCAACTTGTACAATTACAATATATTAAATTCTGCAGTTACTCGTGTGTACATATGTGCATGTTTTAACTGTCACACTCGCATACGCTTTGTCAAGGTGGCAGTATGAATAATTTACTTTAAGAAACCTTTATCAACTTCTGAGAGTTAAAGAATGGTCTCATGTAAACGCAAAAACGTAAGACATCTTAGGTAGAGTATTACATAGTTGTTTAAATTTAAATTGTAGTTAAGCAATACAGTATGTCTTCTTATCAAAGTATAAAAAACAGAGTCAAAGGCAAACATCAAAATTTATATGTAAATTATGCTTATGTTGTATATGTTATAAAGCAGTTTTTAATTTAGACCGTTAGGAATCATAGTTTTTAATGTATGTATCCAAAATGATTCTTTGTATAAACGGTCTAGATTGTTTTCAACAACATCAATAGGTACAAAAGAGAAATCAGATAAAGTGCAATTATTGTCGGTAAATCCAAAATGTGTAGCAACATGTTAAATATGATTTATGGAACAGTTCCTTATATCAAATCTATGGCAATTCATTCTGAGGGAAATATTCCGATTAGTTTGACCGACGTATAGTTTATAACAATGTTTACATGTAATAAGATATGTAACATTAATGTTTAGTATTTAAGAATTTTTTATAAACAAAAGTAACGTTTGTTTATACGGAATATTTTATTTTATTTCTAATCAAAGTAAAAGTTGTGAAACCTCTTCTCCCAGTATGACTGATGAAGGCCACAATCGACGTAGCGCCATGACTCGACAAACATCAACTGCAAGAAAATACAATAATTGTTATTTCTATAAAAAAAACATATGTATTCTTACTTAACAGAAATTGTCTAAATTGCGACTATTACAGTTAATGGCTGTTTGTTACAAAAACTGTTTGTGAAATCGATTGTATCATAACTTTTTAACATTAAATCGGTTTTACAATAAGGAAAAGTGATATTTAAATCAACACTGAGATAATGATACAACAACAACAACAACAACAACAATAACAACCAACAACAACAACAACCAACAACAACAACAACCAACAACCAACAACAACAACAACCACAACAACAACCACAACAACAACAAAAACAACAACCACAACCACAACAACCACAACCACAAC
>VMBQ01008386.1:0-30682 GCA_007657795.1 Dreissena rostriformis
AATTTGCGACGACACCTTGTAAGCAGATGTTTAGAATAAAGATCTAAAAGATAATAATAACAGTTTCGCTCTATTGCCTGTTTCTGTCGTATCATGCATTAATACTATTAAACAAATGTTTAAAACAAACTTAAGCAAGCATGTTTTTTGTCTCATAATATTGATATAAACAAATTTTATAATATTTATATTATGCTGAACACTCTGAGAATTGCACTGTATTTAATGCAAAATGATAAAATCTTTGGATTTCTCGAGGAATAATTTTCTTATTTGTTTTGTCAATAGTCTGACTAGGGAATAGTTTTGTAAATTTTAGCTTAATTGGATATAAATTGAGATCAGAGCAATCAAAAAGAAGTAAAGATAACTGTCAGTTAATAATAAACAAATGCTATCAGATGGTGTCTGAAGGGTATTGATAAAATCCACCAGAAATTTCAGAAGTTATATTCTATGAGAAATTCCCTTTTGAATACGCTATCAACGTTCATATTCGACAGTTCTGCATTTTAAGGAACATACTGTCAATCGATATGTTCACCGTGTTTACCAAAACACATCTGCGTTTTAATTGTGTGCCCGTGATATTGTGTGGCTATTTTTGCTGTNCAACGTACATATTCGACAGTTCTGCATTTTAAGGAACAAACTGTCAATCGATATGTTCACCGTGTTTACCAAAACACATCTGCGTTTTAACTGTGTGTCCGTGATATTGTCTGGCTATTTTTACTGTAAAGGTTAAGTTAACCCGTGTTTTTCTCTCAAATCAAGACGGACATAGTCACTATACCTTAGTCACGACATATAATAATTCAAATGCAAGGGAAATATTTATTGAAATCAAACAAGGCGCTGGAACCCAATACTATTAATAGTTGCGCACATATTTTGAGAATAAAACGTTAAAACGAAACTAAAATTAAAACACCATATTAAAAGCATGTTATAAAAACGTGTTTGCTTCCGGAGTATTACCAATATATTTTTTTCTCAATCAAGTAATAATAGTACACATTTTCAAAGCTCGCAATCGCTCGAGAACATTTTAATTAGAAAACAATAAATACATTCGGCTGTGATTGTTATTTATGTATTTCATAATGAAATGTTTTCTCTATTTTCACTTGTTCTGAATGCTTTGTATATGCATTGCCAATAACAATTTGCCATTGAATCTGCTTTTTGTCAGATGATATATATATAACCGAACTTAATATCAAAATATGTGTACAAAATACTGTGTTTTATATGAGGAGACATGCACTAGAACAATGTAAGTATAGTATAAGGCGTTTTGTTCGAAATACAAGACGAAGGCGAAGAAAATTGACGCGTCCTTAGAATACATATAGATTTTTATGCTAATGTTGAATACCGAGAACTTGCATCGGTCGAGTTGGTTGTGTGATGTCAAATCGCACTAGAGACGCAGCCTCGGGTGCACTGCTAAATGACACAACAAATGAAACATATACGTTTTACCAAAAACAACTAATAGTGAAATAAAAAAATTGTTATATGCTTTTTTAAAACAATGATTGTGAAATACTCAATTACTTTTGTTTGTCAAGTTATCTATACTTATCGCCGAAGAACAATAACTACAAATATCTACCAAATCCAACCGAACATTTTTATTGTCATTAGAAAGTAGTTCGGCTAATAGTATTATAAGAAAGCAGAAAACGCTAGTATCGGATACGCTTTCTCGTATCTGATTGTCGAATACAGTATGTGTTATTGACAGAAAAACGAAAGGTAAATAATAGGACAACGTGTGTCGTTGATGCGTCCTTGGAATGCAAACTTTATAGCGTTTGAACGATTTGGAATACAAACGTATAGCGTCCGAACGATTTGGAATACAAACTTTGGAATACAAAATTAGAGCGTTTGAACGTTTCGGAAAACGAATTAAAGCGTTTGAACGACTCTGAATTCAAATTAAGATATTTAAACGATTTGAAATACGAGCTTATAGCGTTTTACAAATATAGAGAACACACGTATTGCGTATGAACTTTTTTTAAATACAAACCTATTGCATTCGAACGCCTGTACGGTCAATAATATGTTTTTTTCCTGCGGCTCATTCCAGCTGCTTAACACCTTCCTATCCCATAACATAGTATTTTCTACAGCACAAATAAAGATTGTGGATGGCGAAGTTAATTCGATTACAATGCACGGCATTTAAATAATTTATTCTTTACCAAATTTTTGACATAAAATATAAATTTTTACTCTAAACAAGTCTTCACCCATGTATAGTTGAAGCTCTTTTACTAAGTTTTAATTTTGAAGAATGACAGGGCGCTCTGCTAATTTCCATTTCCAGAGAGTTGATTTGAGATCAACATCTGAAATGTCCATGCGCAGTAAAATTACCCTATTTAAATTATTGGCGATTCTTTGTCATGCGTCAATTTAAATGATTCATAACAAACTTCTTAAGCAATTAGCCTGAATATACACATCAGCTATTCAATTGCATACGTGTAGTAGGTTTTAAACAGCTATGTTCCATTGAAACTTTACAATAACCATGTACATAATGACGTGTTTATACGCACATGTTGTTCTACATTCACGGCGAAATATCTACCCAGTTTTACTAGCTTGCATACATTCTTGTATTTACTTCTGACCCAATAATAGCGATACAAGAGCGCATTTTAAAGCTATATGTAATAATTATTGTGATCATAGAATTAAAATTGTCTAATTAACACATTCATATTTGTTCTGTGTTGGTACATAAATGGCAAATCTGTAAGCCCATAAACATAATAGCAATGCGTACCTTTTAGCACGAATGTGCTACGTTCTAGAAACACTGATATATTTCATTTTAAAATAGGATGTACTTGTCAAGAATGTGCTCTAGTGATTCAAAATATGGAACTGTTGCTATAATTGCCGACTAGAACAACTATCTGTAGAAAAATGGGAACACGCTGGGCCAATCAAAGTTTCAAATGCGACTGAACCAATCGGTCATGTTCTAAAACCTGACATTGTCAATGTTTAGTACAAATAGTCTAACTAGAGTGATTTGAAATCTTATCAGTCACGTTTTTTACCAGTAGTGTTTAGCTCGCCAGGCATCAAGGTAAACGCTTTTGTCACCAACGTTTTAAATATCTATTGTATTATTATAGAGTCCACAAATAAAGAATACAATTTATACGGAACTTTTAACGGTCAATTGGGATACGTACTTGTGAAATTTGCGCGAATTACAACCCCATTTTAACGTGTCTCTTTATTGACTTATCATGTTTTAGGGACTACTTTAGGATAGATAACTATTAAGTAAAGCCACACTTGAATCCAAAAAAGTAATGGGAAGTGTCTTTCTTGATTAGAATGTGTGGCATGCATGGATAACTTCGCATTTTAGTTTAGAGTAATTGCTTCAAACTAAATAAATGTTTGTATACATCCGTTCAATTCAATTCAATTATGACGCTTATAAGAACACAAGACACCACACAACTGAATAGAACTAGAGTCACCGCTTTATAAAATCAATCTGTAAGTAAAAACCATTTATATATATGTCAGATAGTTATATGTGTGTTCCTATACNTTACTCGTTCTTTTCAGGATTTCTCTTGAAATAAATGGAATATGATCCATCCATTGTTGGATAACATATTGCATGGAACTACGAATACAATTTTAAAGTAGATGTTTTGTCTTTTTCATTTACTATGATACAAAATCGAATACACTCAATTGATGTAACTGAGTGTAAATTGGATTAGTTGTTTCTGTATTTTATATCTCACACAATAGCATGGCACAGAAATCCTACTTTCAATGGTTCATTCTAGATCCTTGTTTGTAAGTATGGATAATAAGAAGTAAATATAAATCAATAACTACATACCGATACGTTTATAATACGATTTAAATTATGAAGATAAGAATGTGTTGTTTGTCCGAATAAAACAAATATCTTAAAAACAAAGAATACCTAACATAAGAGATACACGTTTATAATGGGTTGTCTCTAAAGACTGTTCCTGGCGTTTCATATATACAAACTATTTAAAGGGACTGTCAACCACGAATGACGAAAAAATGAAAGTTTCGGTATTTTAGAACTTTTCTCTTTTCGTCATTCGTGGTTGACAGTCCCTTTAAAGGAAAGAACTAACTTGTGCTTAGATTGTCATTTTATCAACATATGTTATATATATCATTTTTCAATGACATAAAACATTTATCACTTGAGTAACCATGTCGAACAAGAACACTACATCTAACACATTTTAAAGTCAATATAAATGTTTTACATATCAAAAGTTTTAATTTGTTTTGCTCTGTCTCCATATGCAACTATACAGGTGCCACCGTTGTAGTTGTAACATCTGTTCGTTTTGTGTTATTTTGTAATTATTTTTAATCGTTCACAACTGCATTTGTTTGGTGGCAAAGTACGGCAATATTAAACGTGTTCACAGTTTGGCAAAAGTATAATATTGAAAGCAAATTCTCACAGAATTCAAAATAACATATGCATTGTATTCAATAAGCAAAATAACACTTCTCGTCAAGAAAAAATGTTAAAAGTATACGTTCGTTTAATGATTTTATGAATCGAAATCGTAAAAAGAATAACACGTTTGTAACGCTATATTTTTAAATTATTATCTTTTATAATTTTACAATTTTGTATTTAAAAAAAAACATGTTTAAGTGAAAAAGCTCTTCAACTACATTTTCATTCAAAAACCTGCGTGGTAACGTTGGCGTGCGCTCGATTTTTTTAATAAGACGTCCTCGGTTCGACACTCATAATTATTCAAAACTATTGCAAGCATTACAGTTTTGCAAGTAGATTCATTTAACGACATTTTGCAACAATACGAAAATCGATTTTGAACATATAATAATCGTGCTATTTTTAAATCACGACACAACAAATGTACGATGAGTTTATACTGGAATAACGGTTTTCGTCTGACCTTCGGGCTGCTTGTCAAGGACATNAGTATGATCCATCCATTGTTGGGTAACATATTGCATGAAACTACGAATACAATTTTAAAGTAGATGTTTTGTCTTTTTCATTTACTTCGATACAAAATCGAATACACCCAATTGATGTAACTGAGCGTTAAATTGGATTAGTTGTTTCTGTATTTTATATATCACATAATAGCATGGCGCAGAAATCATCCTTTAAATGACTCATTATAGATTCTTGTTTTTAAGTATAGATAATACGAAGTAAATATAAATCAATAATTACATACAGATACGTTTATAATACAGTTTGTCAACCAGTTCCGGAGAATCAGCAGTTCCGATTAATTTGTATTAAATTTTCCATAATGCCCCAATACAAACAAAATGATAAGTGTCTAAGGTATACATTAGGTAAAAGAATAAATTAACAAAATTTAAGCAAGAAAGCTTTTGTATTATGCAAGGGGGAATAAATGCGGCAAAAAGTTAACCGGAACTGATTGAATGAGTTATGTTTTGAAATGCGCATATGGATAAAGGAGGCTTTATAATTTTCAAATACACTTTTTGCTGTTTGAAAACAAATGCCATGACAATGTTTTGAAATAGTAATTCTGTAAGTTGAATTAGTTTTAATTATTTTCCTAAGGGTGAACTTAAATTGGCTATTTTTGACAAAAAACTGCATATGCCGTCTGGCCTAACCTGTTATCATACAAAATAAATGTTATCCTTTATTTTTACATTTTCTCACATTGACACTAAATCCTGAAAGAAATTATTGTGGTCAAAAGAATTAACGTTATTTGCCATGTTATTCTAAACTGGTTGACTGACTGTACGAATTAAATTATGAAGATAAGAATGTGTTATTATTGTTTGTCCGAATAAAAAAAATATCTTAAAACAAAGAATACATAACATAAGAGTTAAACGTATATAATGGTTTGTCTCCGAAGACTGTTCTTGGCGTTTCATATATAAATACCATTGAAGGGACTGTCAACCACGAATGACGAAAAACGGAAATTTCTAAAATACCGTATTTGTTTAAATTATTAGTTTATATTGAATAAAATATCACGACTGGTTTATTACATATTATTGGAGGCGACCACCTCATGTGCTATTATCTAGCATGAAAGTAAACTATCTTTTGTGAGTGTAAACAGTTTAAAGGAAACAGCCACGACCTCTCACGTGCTTTCGCTCTTCTTCGAGAAATCTAAAATGGAAATTATGTGCCCATTGTTTAATTTTCTTATCGCAACCAGCCACAAATTCCTACACGGTATCCAGTGCAGTCGTGTGCAAGCCATCATAACGCTGACATATGGCCTTAACAACTGACTGATCATCTGGGCATTTTGTCCATCTATTGTGGTTGCCAAAGTCATTAAAATTTTCTGATTCAAAGCAGTAAATTGACGCAGCCAACATTTTGCTGTGAGTGGTAGTACAATATTAACGACCAGTACGATAACTAAGCCCAATGGTCGACATATGTCCGACGAACCGGTATGCCTCCGCTGTATGTCATTGGACACAGAAACAAGTGTTGTGTGACATACATCATGTAAGCACAGCATGTGTGTAAAAGTCCTATTTACTTGTTTCCAGCATAAAGCATATTTCACAATTGTTACATTGAACTTCAACAAGCACGATGCCATTGAATGAAAGAAAAAGGCAATATGAAGAAAAAAGACTGACAGTCACATGCAAACCTTCTATCAGTATTACGATATAAGGACTATACACGAACTTCAAGTGTCCAATATTGCCTTGACCTTAAAGCGGAAAACATGGTTGTTTGCACGCGACAAGTTGTCTTGATATGAGTATCATAAGTCTGAATTTGTTTCTCAAATGCATAATGCATTGCCAAGTTAAAGGCCGTTCACCAGGGATATGCAAAATTTCGAGTTTCTGACGTGAACATGACCTTGGGCAAGCAACATGGCTTTGCACACGACATAGTTTCCAGATATGCTGCTCATTTGTGCCAACATATTTTGAAATCCCATAACGTATGATGAAGTAAAGGGATATACACGAACATGTACTTTCACCATATCCATATGAGCAATATGTGGACACTAAATATTTACCATGACCTTGACCTTGACACAGTTATTGACCGGACATAAACGTGTAACTTGACTGGAGCCATTTTAGGAATATGCATACACTCCAAGTGTCCACTGTGACCTTGACATTTAAGCAAGCGGCACGAATTTGCAAGCAGCATGTCGTCTAATATGCAGATTATTTGATGCAATTTGTTTTAAAATCTAATCATGCACAAGAATGTTATGGTCGGACCCGAATACGTACATACCTACATCCATATAAGAAAAATGCAAAACGTCATGTTTCCACTGCGACCTTGACCTCGAAATAAACGATGTTGTTGATGGTGTTTGTGGTGATGATGGTGGTCGTAATTTGATGGTGTAAGTAGTGATGGTGGTGGTGATGATCGTGGTGGTGGTAACGATGGTGGTGGTGGTGGTAGTGAAAGAAGTAGTAGTAGTATTATAAGTAGGTGTTGTTGTTTTTTCTAGTTGCTGTTGTTGTTTTACTTGGTGTTTTAGCCAATGTTGTTATTACAGTGTTGTTGATTATGTTGTCGTAGTTCCTTTTGCCTCATGTGTGTGTGTGTTTTTTTTTTGTTGTTTGTGTTTGTATTTGTTTTTGCCAGTGGTGGTGGTGATATTAGTGTTGTTGTTATTGTTTTTCTTTTTCGTTGTTGTTGTTATTAACTGTGTATATACCATGATGGTAAAGGTGGAGGTAGTGATGGTAGTGGTGATGGTGATGATGGAAGTGATGATGATGGTTGTGGTGGTGATGCAAGTACTGATGGTGGTCGTGATGGTGGTGATGATGGTGTTTTTGCTGATGGTTGTAGTGATAGTTGTGGTGATAGTGGCAGTGGTAGTGATGATGTTGGTGGTGGTGGTGATGGTGATAGTAATGGTGGTGCTGATTGTGGTTCTAATGGTGGTGGTGGTAGTGATGGTGGGGGTGATGGTGCTAGTGATAGTGGTAGTGATTCTTGAGGTAATGATAGTGGTGATGGTGGTGATGATGATGGTGGTGGTGGTGGTTGCGGTAGTGATTGTGGTGATGAAGGTGGTGGTTATGGTGGTGGTGTTAGTGGAGGTGGTGATGATGATGGTGGTGGGGTTGATGTGGTGATAATGGTGGTTGGTGGTGATGGTTATGGTGGTGATGGTGGTGGTAGTGGTGGTGGTGCTGGTTGTGGTGGTGATGGTGGTGGTGGTGGTGGTTGTGATGGTGGAGGTGGAAGTGATGGTGGTGGTTGTGGTGGTGGTGGTGTTGTGGTGGTGGTGGTGGTAGTTAAAGATGTTGAAGTAGTGTAAGAAATAGATGTTGTTATTTATCTTGTTGCTGTTGGTTTCTTTGTATTGTAGCCCATGTTGTTGTTATAGTGTAGTTGTTGATCTTGTTGTCGTACTTGTTGCTTCATATGTGTTGTTCTTTGTGTTGTTGGTGTTTATATTTCTATAAATGTTGTTGTTATTCGTGTGAATGTTCAAATGTATGTGTCGCGCTTTTAAATGTTGTTAGACTGTTTTTAGAGTCATAGCTGTTGTTCGTGAGGTTATAATTTGTCTTAATAGTTTGCGTTGTTGTAAAAGCGAAGTAAAAATTATAGGATGTGTTGATTTTTTAACACTATTAGCAGTACATTTCTATTTGTAAAACTAAAAAAAAAATCCCCTTCGTTCCTCAAATATGATTTTTTGTAATTACAGTAGAACATTGCTGGTCAAAATGACAGTTTATAATTTCTCTATTGCATAACATATAACACTATTTATTTTCCCTTGCATTAATTGACGTCACCGTATGTATTTTCTCGCATGGTTAACCAAACATGTTGTCTAAATCAGATAGACGTGTACAGTAAGTCGAAACCGTTCAACGAAAAGTTAATCGTATCTTTCAATTGAGAAACGTTATTCAATGGGATTTGTTTTGTACAAAGAAGAGAAAGGTTTTATACAATATGTATGGAGTGTGCGTGATCCGCGTACACACATTTTAACTGACCATTAACTAAATAAATATTACTGTAAAATTATTTATATTCATCTGTATGAAATGTCGCGTTTTTTTTAAACAATGACTTTTTCGTGGACACGTAACTTCGTGATATCTTATTTTGAAAAAAAAAGGAATTAGCGTCGGTCATTTTCCTATGTGTTTGTGTCGAATTCGTGGATCGGTCAATCCATGAAATCAAAAAAAATTAATGACCCACGAATAATACTGATTTTAAAGTAATGGTATTGTGTATATATGAAAGTGTGCTTGGCGACCTTTTTGCATAAGCCTTGATTTTGTATTTTATCGGAACTTGAAAATATACATCATGTTATTTGCTTTCTTTTTAAATAGATGTAAAGTTGTTGTAGGTGAGACTATTTAAATTTAAAAATATACGTAGACGTGTAAATCAATGTTGTCAATGTGTGTTATTTTATGTAGCGGAACATAGAGATATAAAAAAATAGAAACGTTTTGTTGTTGTTGCGTTTTCATTTAATACTTGTTGGTACAAAAATGAAATAAATGTTTGCAATGCATGACCTCTATCTGTAAAATGACGCTGTGACGTCATCAGTTCCGCGCAATTTTCATTCGTGAATGCATTGCAGATGAGTTATTACAACATTAGTTTGATTCACGGAATACGGCTTATTGAGGCAAAATTAATAAATCTTAAATACAATAATGTAATAATTTATGCAAAAAACAAGAACACTATTAATATAACTAAAGGGCTTTCCGTGTGGAAATGTGTTGCGCGTTCTGAGAAAACAGGGCAAAATGTTTGTGCGTAAATTGTCATTCCAGATTAGCCTGTGCAGTCCGCACAGGCAAATCAGGGACGACAATTTCCGCTTTTTTGAAATTGTTCGTTTAAACGATGTCTCTTCTTAGCGAAAATCCAGTTTAGGCGGAAAGTGTCGTTCCGGATAAGCCTGTGCGGACTGCACAAGCTAATCTGGGATGACACTTTACGCACAAACATTTTGCCCAGTTTTCTCAGAACACGCCACATGTCCTTCCGAGCAATGTTCATTATCAAGCAAGAGAGCTATACAGCCGGAGCCTTAAGATAACATGAGATCGCCTTGGCGTTGTGGAAATTATGTCCGTTAGCGACCGGGAGGTAACGGGTTCAATACCAACTGTGGGGGCGTTCATTTTATGTACACAAAGATACCAAGTAATGGGTCTAACAATCAAACGGACTCGAGAGCGTTTTAATAAGCAATAGGCTTTAGTTACAATTAATCTTAAATGCCATTTTCCTAATGAAAGCTCTGAAGGAGTTTGATCTTGGAGGGACAAATCCAGGACACGTCTGATTTTGTTTAATGAACACGGGCGTAGTGGGCTCTTATAGTGGTTGCGAATGCGTGGGAAACGCTATGACCTTTGATCGATACGTCAATTAAATTGACATATAGTCGCTTCATGCGCTACGATATCTTTGAAGAAATACACATATGTTTTAAAAAGTATCATTGATAGATTGCTGGGCTTGTATTCAACAACCCATTCTTAGACTAAAGAATAAAGAATGAACATACAACAAAGAAAATACGTTCAGCGTTTGAATATAAAGAGGCATTAAATTCAAAGCAGCGGGTGCGTTAACCGGTTCAAAGGCTAGCTGACACTCAAACCTATCCCAGAAATAATCACTTACACAATCAAAAGCATGAAGATTACACATTGCACACTAGTTCTTCAAAAATAATAATTGGGTGTCAACAATGGAAAAGAACATGGCATATTTGACGAGTTGCACTAAAGAAGTTATCCGTTTAGGCCCATGCACATGCCGTTGTCAAAAACCCATAGAATATTAATGCGTCTAAAACATTCAGGTTATCAATGAAATACAAAATAAAGCAGATGCAAACATGATTATGATACGTTTCGGTATACACAATGCTTTTGAAATACTTCTCAGTTCACATCATGCAAAGTGTTGGTACTGTAAAATTATGTTTATTCGTCGTCATAATGTTTGTTTTTTTAATCACAATTTGGTCGTGAACACGTTCATTCTGATTTTAGATTTTTTTAAGAATTTGCGTCTGTTATTTCTCGATGTGTTGGTGTTCATTGCGTGGATTGAATAACCCACGAAATCTACGAATATTAATGTCCCATGAATTATAATGATTTTAAAGTTTTGAAATAATTGCTCCTGAACGATCTATATAAGTGTAAGAAAATACAACTCTTGATGCAAAAGCGAATACCATTCGGACCTTTAACGTAAACTGCTTGTTTTTTTTCGGTAATGCATTGACGTAGGTTTCTACATTGATTGGGCATACTCTATTTCTCAGTATTATATATCAACTGTGTTAAAGTGACTATCCGTAAATCATCGACAGAAGCGCAAATCTTCTTGGAAATAAAGTGTGATTGCTGAATATGTTGAATGCTGTGACAGTGTCAGTCAACGGGTTCAATCAGACGCAATATGCGAAACAAACAACCACCAATGTTGCCTATCGAACTGAAGTTTTAACGCCAGTTATTTGAGAAACAAACGATAGATTTCTCAGATAACAAACAATATATTTCTCAGATAGCAAATAATATATTTCTCAAATAACAAACAATATATTTATCGATACCAAACAAAAGATTTCTCAGATAACAAGCAATAGATTTGTCAGATTACAAACAAAAGATAAATCAGATAACAAACACTAGATTTCTCGGAAAACGCTGTCCGGTTTCCTGTTTTGCCAATGTTTTATTCATGATTTAATAGAAATGGGCATAACACCTTTATATAATTCACTTTTAATTGTTCGTGTACAATTGTGTGTGATTGCAAACAATGTTTGATGGATGTACGTCTTTAATTACCATGTCCATGGTTGTAGCCAGACATATCTACATCATTGGTGAAACAAGTGTGCTTAATATGAGCACTGCAATGAATAAGCGTACGCATACTTTGATCTTTATTTGCTACAGATTGAAATAACAATCAAACTATTAAGACAAAAAGTACTACACATGTTTAATATATAATTTTAACCAAATGGTATGACAGTAGCCCAAACAAAGTGATAGTTGGTGATTTTCAATGAACTGCTTCCAATTTTCATGGAACAAGAAGCTCACACAGACAGTGTATCGGCCACCACGGGTGCATTGTCGACGAAAGGGAACAGTGAGGATGCGCGAATTCATTTTGAAGGAAAATATACCAATGCAACCACAAGGCCCTGGTAGTGTTCCCATGAAAATAATCTGTTCATTGCATTACTATTTGATAAACATCACATATAAAATTAAACAAAATGAAAAACAATCAAGATTATTTCCAAGACCCCTACTTGATCAATGTTGTCCGAATAAGAAAGAAGGATTTCCAAAGGTTTCATCGACTTAATAATTGCAAGATCCATATTTAAGTTTTCAATTATTTCTGTAATACTAGAAACCACTATTTTGAACTGCACAATGTCGTGAAACAACGCGCATATTCACTAATTCGCCCTCAATGCAACCATCGAGTTTCATCAACCATGCTTTAGTACTTTTTGAGGTTAAGATGGATCCAGATGATATATTAAATATATTTATGTAATTTAGTTTAAACCTATTGCTTTTATTTATAGTTATTTTATTTATTTTAATTTCGTGGCAATAGCAGTCAGAATTTTTGTCTCACAAACGAATTTAAAAAACGTGCACATATCCACATTGCACTCTCCATAATATCCTTTCATCAACCTTTCTGAAGTACCTTTTGAGTTTAAGCAGGATCCATATATTTATCCCACGGACAGACAGACGAACCGTGGGTAAACCTAAACCTATAGTCAGATAAAGCCGGTGGGGGGGGGGGNAAGCGTACGCATACTTTGATCTTTATTTGCTTCAGATTAAAATAACAATCAAACTATTAAGAAAAAAAGTACTACACATGTTTAATATATAATATAAACCAAATGGTATGACAGTAGCCCAAACAAAGTGGTAATTGGTGATTTTCAATGAACTGCTCCCAATTTTTATGGAACAAGAAGCTCGCACAGACAGTGTATCGGCCACCACGGGTGCATTGTCGTCGAAAGGGAACAGTGAGCATGCGCGAATTCATTTTGAATGAAAATATACCAATGCAACCACAAGGCCCTGGTATTGTTCCCATGAAAATAATCTGTTCATTGCATTACTATTTGATAAACATCACATAGAAAATTGAACAAAATGAAAAACAATGTGCACATACGCGTTTAGTTGTAATTTTAAACAATAACTCCTTAAAATCAAGATTATTGCCAAGACCCCTACTTGGTCAATGTTGTCCGAATAAGAAAGAAGGATTTCCAAAGGTTTCATCGACTTAATAATTGCAAGATCCATATTTTAGTTTTCAATTATTTCTGTAATACTAGAAACCACTATTTTGAACTGCACAATGTCTTGAAATAACGCGCATATTTACCAATAAGCCCTCAATGCAACCATCGAGTTTCATCAACCATGCTTTAGTACTTTTTGAAGTTAAGATGGATCCAGATGATATATTAAATATATTTATGTAATTAAGTTTAAACCTATTGCTTTTATTTATAGTTATTTTATTTATTTTAATTTCGTGGCAATAGCAGTCACAATTTTTGTCTCACAAACGAATTAAAAAAAACGTGCATATTCCCCACATTGCACTCTCCATATAGATCCTTTCATCAATCTTTCTGAAGTACCTTTTGAGTTTAAGAAGGATCTATATATTTGTCCCACGGACAGACAGACGAACCGTGGGTAAACCTAAACCTATAGTCAGATGAAGCCGGTGGGGGGGGGGGTGGCGAAAAAAATGGATCACGATTTGAATATTAAACGTCAACCATATGTTTTTCTCTATTTGATTGATGCATTTGTCCAACCGACATTAATACGAATAACTAAAGAGATTTTTTTCCAAACATCTTCGTCCTGTTGTTGTATATTTGTCTTTTTAAAGACATTTCCTATAACTACCATACACAAGCACCAATGGTTAACATGTAGCAGTCGCTTGCGCGATAAATGAACGCATTTACAATTATTTTCATTATAACTAGCAACGTAAATATTAAGTTTGAATGTTCATATATAACATACCATGTAGTACCTTAAACGACTGAACACGTGACCGTATTCTCCAGCTTGTTGATTTGTGAGGAAAGACTTATAATATGATTTGTTTATTTCTCTAAAACAACAGGCACTTCTCTGTGATAAAGTAGTATTTGAAATGGCAATAAATTTGCAGTTTGGATCTTTGTTAAAGCTGTTTAGCCTATGAAAACAACAAACAAATGAATCTGAGAGGACATTTTTCTTTATTATTCCTCACAACGCCATTATATGTGTTGTTTTCAACCGTTTTGTTTCACATAAATCCTTCATACTAGGCCGTCGTGACCTTCCGAAAAAAAACTCATACGCATTGTTAGTACACTATAGAATTTGGGTAATGTGGTGTCGTATTGGAGAGTTTTTCGGCATTGTAAAATGTCCACAAATTTTTTAAAATTTTATAGGTTACAGAAGTGTTTTCAATGCCATGCGTAACGCGCTGTTAATTAATCGCTTACGCGATACAGCGATCATGTCTTTTTTTATATTCAAAGTAACATTAATCACCGACAGAAGACTAGGCCAATGTAGAACAATGTAATACGATCGCCGGAAGACGTGACGTTCAACCATGACATGACTCTTTTCAAAGCCAACCAAAACCGTTTTCGTCTATCGAAATGAAACAGTTATGGCATGTAACTAGAACATATTAAACAAAAGCGTGCGTCAGAAAAGGATATCGGTCCTTCTATCGAGTCAATGTATTATGCATGGTTTTCTTAGAAAAACATACAACAGCAAACTAAAACAATAACACTTATCCGCGAAATAATTCGAACGCATGAATACAGGTATTAGAAAGCCTTGCTACTGTAACAACACTAACAAGAACTATGGACAGGCAATAGAAGCGGCTCTAGATTCGTTTTCTTAATTGAGGATCTTGACTTTTAATTTTGTACTGGACCTTGAACCTAGTTATATGTTTTTGCGTGTCATTCGATGTAATGGGTATATGTTCTGCTAATGTGCTGAAAATCTATCAACACTTGTGTCACAGGGCGAGGAAAGTTAGCGACCAGTCCGGGACTCGAACCCGGGACACCTCGTTATCAGGGCGAGTGATCTTCCGACTGCGCTAACCAGGCCGCCAAACAACCCCTTACGCCCTCACTCGCATATGTTTTCATCCTCTTACACAGATATTCGGGATGTATATAATTAACCGTGGGTCTCTTTGAGTATTACCCAGCAAACGTCACCACCCAACGATCGGCGCCAAATTTCAAAGGGCAATAAAATAAAACATTTTTTTACATATAATTAATTTAAGATCGTTTACTTAAATTTAATTCTATTAAATCAAGATAATTGACTCAAATACTATCAAATTAAAGAACAGATAATTTAAATCAAGTAAGGAATTGAGATATTAAAAAACAAAGTTAACAGGTATCACACAATTCCATTACAAAACGTAACATTGTCAGTGATAACAGTAAAATAAGAAAATATTTGAGAAATTGATATTCCGTTCACGGGAAAAGAACAAGGATGCTTAGCAGATAACAACTTAAGACATAAATGGCAGTAAATAGAAGGGGTTTACTAAGAGAAGTGGAAATAAAAAATTAAAACAAATAAGATACATTAAAATGCCGCAACTTTAGGAGTTAACGAGACAGGGGAGTGAACTGATAGAACACATGAACAAAATTATATAGCTAAACTTGAGGAGGATCAGACGAAAGGCAGCAGGATGGTGAATAAAGACACATGAAGAAAGAAGGAAACATCTGGAACTAGGGGTGCAAACAATGAAAGTTACTATATAATAATTTAATTATTAGGACTCGGGGTTAGAAGGAGCTTGTTGATATTATTATAGCTTTTCAGAGATACGAAAAATAGAATACAATGGGCCTTATAGAAGATATGAAGACAAGCGCTTTCCTTACAGTTGACAACGATGGACTTGTTGACGCTATGAGTACCATATATGTGTCGCGTTCTGAGAAAACTGGACAAAATGCATTTGCGAAAAATGTCGTCCCGGATTAGCCTGTGCAGTCCGATGATTATAAGGATTATGATACTTTTCGGGATGATGATGATGATGATGATGATGATAAGGATGATGATGATGATGATGATGATGATGATGATGATGATGATGATGATGAACAACTCGGGGAACCAGGAAATTAAAATCAATCTCTCATATATTTTATTCTGAAAGAAGACAAACACATGTACACTTGATTGTCAAGTTAAACATTGTTCAACTAGATTCAATTATTCAATTATTACAAAACAATAACTTAAAGGAATTGCCATCGAATTCTCCGCGAAATAGTTGGAAACTCTTGATTATGAGATATATTGAAAATGTATATTACAGACACTCAACATAACATAAGTGCACAAGTTATATGCGATTCAAAGATATTCTGAACCGCAATTATGAAGTGCAGTGCTACTGGAGCAGTGTGACCTAGTTGTGTATCGATTAATGCTCGACAGAGCCATTCTAGAAACATGTACATATGATTTATGAAAGCCTTGACGTTATTGTGTTAAATCATGTATATTTTTTGTTTATAAAAACAAGCGAACAAACAAATAACCACTGATGTTGCCCAGCAAGATGATAATATTTGTTCCAGTTTATAATGACTAATGAACAATTCGAAAGACAAGCTATTAAGAGAATGTAATATAAATGAGATGCATACAAATACAGAACAATATACTACCAACGTCATGTGAGTCTATGAAAACACATACATAAAGTGTTTTTTTTTAAAGATTCAATGTCCACATGTCACATTCATGTTTAATTATTGAAACCATTGATAAAGCTTGTTAGCATTTTATCTTCTGGTCGCATTACACGTATACCTGAATAATCTCTGTTATTCGTATATGGCTACTAATATTAAAGTGTTTGTTTACGTATATTATTATTGGCGACAAAATGTTATTAAATTTATAAATTTTACAACAAAACTGTATTATTTGGAAAACATTAAATAGTTATACGAGCAATACAAAAGTTACTGGAGAAGTGTGACCTAGTTGTGTATCGAATAATGTTCGCCAGAGCCATTCTAGGAAAATATTCATATGATTTATGAAACTTTGACGTCATCGTGTTGAATCATGTAAAGGTTCTGTTCATCAAAACAAGTGAACAAACAAATAAAAAAAGTTACATAAAACGGTTTCCCAATATCGGGATTCGAACCCAGAACTTTTATGAGTAAAAGCAAGCCCGCTACAGCTTAGTCACTCAGTCGTTCAACGTTAATAGCTCATTCAGTTTTAAACGTTATGCTCTTAATATACTTATTTTCCCAGTTATCGATGCTTTTTTTCCAAACCATATAAAATGTTTTAATGTAACAGTATTTTAGAATAGTATACATGTACTTGTTTATGAGTTTAAGGTTTCATTAATAATCCAGTGTGATATGTGTATGATAGACCTAAGTAGCGGCTGTATAACGAATATGTACGAAAACGCCAGATAACAAGGAAAATATGATACACGTTGTGGGAAAACGGGGCTTCATGCATTTGCGTAAAGTGTCGGCTAAGACTAGCATGTGCCGTTCGCACACGCTAATCAGGGATGACAATTTCCGCTTTTACTGTATTTTTTGTTTAACGACTCTTCTTGACGAAAATCGAGTTTAGGCGGGAAACGTCGTCCCTAATTAGTCTGTGCGGACTACACACTCATATTTGACGACACTTTACGGATATGCCTTTAACCCGCTTTCTTAGAGCGAGATGCATACATATTTCATATACAATTGCTACAAACAAGGCTTTCAAATACACGTTTAGTTTGCCGGACTCAAAAACTAAGAAGACGTCGGTACAATTCAAAAGTAAAATACAATTTATACAGGCCTTAGATACGCTCGTTATTCTCTGTCTTTTCATATTTCGACTATCAATGGGTTATCTTTTTAGAAACACAATCTCATTCGTAACAAATCCGCTATATAGTGCAACATAATTCAAAATGACAGTTATTAAAGTAACGTCATATTCAGAAACCGCTTACCATACTACACTCTTGAAATACCACCACATCCTTTAATTGCTACTACAGTTGTTCAACAAAACGTATAGCAGTAACTTTCTTGTACTAGCTCCATTACTTGTCTAACTGTGCTTTACCGGCCGGCGAGTGTTTCACAATCCAATTACAGAATCATGACCCAGAGAGTAAAGATGGGATCCTCAACTCAGATTTCAGCAGGAAACGTTTGCTAGTACTAACCCCCCCCCCTAAGGCACAAGGACCAATCAATGAATTTGTTAGTAAAATTGCCCCTGTACTTACCCTAATGTTTCAAGCCTCTCTCAAGTAAGGTCGGGCACCAGATGATTCGAAGATGGGAAGCAGGCTATGATTACTCCAATCTTCAAGAAGGGCGTTCGCATAGCTTCTTCAAATTACTGACCAATATCCCAACAAAAACAAGTAGCACATCGACCACATTCAAGTTATGAAACACCTTATGCACCATGGTATACTAAATTACGGCCAGGATGGATTCAAAATTGAAAGCAAGCTTGTATTTGCCATACAAGATATTGCCTAAAGCTTGGACGACGGTGTCCAGATTGACACGGTGCTATTAGAATAAAGCAAAGCCTTTGACAATGTATCCCACAAGCGCATCGCCATCAAGCTGGACCACGATCTGATCCGCAATAACCCGCTGATGTGGATTACGAGTTTCCTCAGCAACCGAAGCCCTGAGGTTCTAGTTGACTGTCACATCGGGTGTCACCCAGGGTTTTGTCCTATGTCCCCTACTCTTTCTGCTGTATATCAATCACATACCAGCCAAACCCCTTTGCAGGCGACAACCTACTGTATCGAAATATCCGAACGACTGAATATACAGACATCCTGCAAGAGGATCTGAATACAGTGGAACAGTGGGAGAGAATGTCCAAATGTGAGACCATCCACTTCACTTAAAAAACGAATTCCAATCATGATGACCTACGACGGCGATCAACACGCACATATCAAAAGTGAGAAGAACTTAGGGTCACACTGCATGAAAAACTGCGTTGGAACAGCCATGTTGATGACGTCTAAAAAAACAACTCTTGCATTATTGTATTTATGTACAGGATTACCAATAACTTAATCGAAATACCAGCCAACATGTACGTCCATCCAGCTTCTGTGTCCCTCAAAAGAGGGAGAAATGTATGCTTCCTCGTCACATTCTGCCGAACAGACCTGTACAGACAATCATTCTTCAGGGAAGCCATCCGACTCTGGAATCAGCTTCCGGTAGCAGTCTCTACAGCCTAGCACTCGGGCAGCTTCAAGGCAGGCCTGATCACTCTGCATTAAACCACAAGCACAGTTTTTTTTACTTATTTTATCCTGCCCTTTTGTGTTCGTTTCCGCACATTAACCTTGTCTAGCCACAGTGCGTCGGTTCTCCAGAAGAGTCATGCACTCTAAAAAGAATAAGAACAGCCGACTAATAATGGGTTTTATATCTACGTATACCGCTTGTTTCTTGAAATATAGTTTAGTAATTGGCTTTATTTATTGTGTTTACTAGTATGCTAATTAATTGCATATATATTTTATAATATGTGCTTGACCAATAGACAACGAATTGAAAGTTCTATGCATTTGTTTCAGTAATAACACGATCTGATAACTAGAAATTGTTATGAGGTTTGGAATTTGTTGTTTTTTTTTTATATTAAGATTTTCCATTAATATATTTTGAAAACAAAAATGCGTGTAACACGTTACACGCATTCATATACCATTCATGGTAGATGGTATACAACATTTAGCAATAGCATTTAGTTTTAAGTTACGAATATTTCGTATATTATTTCGTGAAATAATGTAAACCCATAAAAAATAGTGTTCCATATAGCAATAGCCAAAATTTTAACACCAGATATAGTCTGGTAACATAGATTTATCGAGATGCAAAATGCTCGTTTTTACTTTTTCGTGGTACAATATATTGCCCACGTCGATATCCGAACATTTACGAGCAAACGCGCAGACCTTATAGAAAGCACAGCCGCTCCAATTTAAAGATAAAGAAAGATCCATAAACACAGTTATGTATTGCCCCGCATACACTTTCATTTTTGCACGCTCTCTTTTCTTTTGTTTTCTTGCTGAATCTCTAAGAGCAGGACGTCCTCGCTTGAGATCCGCTAATTAATCACATACTGATTATTCATGAGAACTACGTCGTGCTTCCGACGCTGCCCGAAGCCTATCTCGCGTTTGCTCGTAAATGTTCGGATATCGTGGCGGGAAATTAACTTGGAATATATCGTCCCACAAAAAATAGAAACGAGAAATTCTTATCTCGTTACATGTACTTTAAATAACGGTGGCAAATTGTCCACGTGTAAGGTGTGCATATGCACGCGTAGTGTAAGATAAGCACATGATCTTAATACGAACGCGATCCATGTGAAAGTTGCATATTAGGAGCGAAACGAAAACATGACACTGCACACGAAGCATCCGTTCGCGAGTTTTGTCGAATTATCGTGTGTTGGTCGTATGCCACGTGAAGATTTTAAGCATAATTCATTTGAATCAATTACACGCAAGGTGAAATTGATTTTATAATTAGAAAATCAAAAGACTAACATGAAAATATCACATAACCACCGGCCCACATGCCATGTAATGGGTCGGTTATACCAAACAATAGATTTGCTAAAGGATGGTCATGTTTCTCATTCAAAAACAAAGCATTCATTGATTAATTGTTGTCAGATACGTGCAATATTATGCACAATTGGTATAAATAGTTGATGAACAACTGTTGACACGGAAACACCAAGTTTTACTTAAAGTAGTATTATTTTTCAGGCAAACAGAAAAGTGTTTACCTACAACTAAAAACTCAATTTAATTTGATACTTTATATAAGGGTTATAATGATACACGGGCATATATTGATATTAGACAATAAAACACGGCTGAGCTGGGCCGGACGTCTATAATCGGCCCGCCTGCCGACATAACGGCATTGTTATCGTTTATATTAGATATCATTATATTTTGTTCCTTTACTTAAATTAATTATCAAACCA
Organism: Dreissena rostriformis; assembly: GCA_007657795.1. NCBI lineage: Eukaryota > Metazoa > Mollusca > Bivalvia > Myida > Dreissenidae > Dreissena > Dreissena rostriformis. Next base: position 21,268 of record VMBQ01008386.1, read on the forward strand.
GCTTTCCGTACTTTTATTTTCATTCAACTGATTACGACATTTATGACGTATCTCGTGTGACGTCATTTATGTGACGAAACACATTGCTTTTAGCTAGACTCTTGATTTTAGTGACAACAATTCGGACGTTGTGGTGTATTTAACAGTTAAACATTTTTTTTTTAAAGCATCGAACCGTTCAACGAATCCAAAACGTTTTTCGGATTGTGTGTTTGTAATGTATAATTGGAAAGATGGAGCATTGGATTTAAGTTGCCATCGAGGTAAGAGTGTAGTTTACTCAATTTTGGTGTTGGATGACACCTGTTAAACTTAAAGCTCAAATAGTGTCATCAATGTTATCTACAGTACAGTTTAAGTTGCAATCGATTTTTGTTTCATTAATCCAATTGTGCTCTACGTTTAATTATCATCATTTTGTATTATTATTTCCTTGATTTGTGGCGTATTTATTACCGTTGGAAAAGACTGAATGTGGACGCCATTTTGTTCAGTTGACGTCGCGCGATCCGATTCTTTTATGATATAAAAAATTGACCCGGCGGGCTGATATAATTTATATCAGCCCGCTAGATACCGGCCCTCTGGCGACGTCATTTTGTTACTATTTATAGTAACACTATGTAATATTCACATATTACATAGTGTTACTATATAAAATAACAAAATGACGTCACGGGCGTGCCGTTATTCGTATCCAGCGGGGCAATATAAATTATATTGGCCCGCCGGCCCGATTTTTTATATCTGAAAAGAATCGGATCGCGCGACGTCAACGGAACAAAATGGCGTCCATATTCAGTATTTTCCAACGGTGATTAATAACATTAAGCCACAAATCAACAAAATAATTTAAAAAAAGATAATTAAACGTTACTCATGATAAGAATGATGAAAAAATATCGATTGCATCTGAAACTGTACTGTTGATTAGATTGATGACACTATTTGAGCTTTAAGTTTAACATGAGTCATCCAACATTCAAATTTAGTAAACGACACTCTTACCTCAATGACAACTTTAATCCAATGCTTATTATACTAAAATAACAACGATATGCACTTCCATATTCAGTTTTTTTTCCATCCTTTTATCTAAATTTATTTCAAACTACACTTGTCTTTTTGAAACGTTTTACGAAATCGAATGACTGCACCTCGGAGTGATTTATTTTATTCCTCTTGAAGTTTCCCATTATACATTACAAACACACAATCCGAAATACGTTTTGGATTCGTTCGATGATTTTAAAATAAGTATTTTACTATTAAATAAACTAAAACGTTCGAATTGTTGTCACTAAAGTCCAGAGTGTCTAGTTTAAAGCGGTGCGTTTCGTCACATAAATTACGTCACATGAGATACGTCATAAATGTCGTAATCAGTTGAATGAAAATAAAAGTACGGAAAGCTGGTTCGGTAATAAATCTAAGTGAAGGAACAAAATATAAGGATATGTAATGCAAACGATAACACACGGCTGAGCTGGGCCGGCCGTCTATAATCGGCCCTAGCGGCATAATGGCCCTCGGGCTAAAGGCCCTCGGGCCGTTATGTCGGCAGGCATAAGATTATAGACGTCCGGCCCAGCTCAGCCGCGTGTTATTGTCTAAGTAATATACAACTGTAGCTGGCTATTGAGCAGATCACATTCTTCTCACATTATACAATAATCTCTGCGTAAATGCTGCAGTTCAAAATATACAACTTTATTGGTCGCATTGATGCTTGAAATGTAAAGTTTAATTTAACAGCCGGTCAGACTAACAGTCGTTTACTTTTAAATTAAGATATGTATGCAGTTTTAATTGTAAAATGTAAGCGCATTTGTTTAATGTCAACAACATAAATAATAATACATACATTTTATCAGTTGCTACAATCTTGTGGATCCCTTCCGATATTATAATCAGTCAAAAAAAAAATTTACATTGCGTAGAACAAATCCAATTCAAATGACTAGGCTGGTTCTTTTTTTAATCACATCTGATTTTTTGCAACACTTAAAATCCACTGAAATTGAACCAAGTCTTCAATCGGATCACTCAATAATTACTTTAAACATACCTTTCAGCAATTTTTCTCATAAATCAGGTCTTTGGAAACATAATAATGCTCTTCTGTCAGACAATGTGTATGTGCAGGAAATAAACAAAAACATTGATGGTATTAAACTTCAATATGCACTATCCATTTATAATCATCAAAATATTAATGAAATTCCGACAGTGAATTACAGTTTACTATAAGTGCTCAACTTTTTCTAGAAACTCTGCTAATGGAACTAAGAGGCAAGTCTATTTCATATGGGTATTATATAAAAAAAAGAAACAAAACTTAAAGAAAGCAAATTATTAACTAGAATTAAAAAGTTGGAAGAACACTTTTCAAATAAGAATATTGAAGAATTAAACAATTTGAAATCTGAAATTAATAATATTCAGAGCACACAATTAAAAGGATGTATGATAAGATCCAAATTTCAGTGGACTTTACAAGGTGAAAAGCCATCTACATATAGATCTTTTTACACGTAAACAATTCATTCTAAACATTTTTGCAACTTTTTTTGGAATAAAATATCCAGAGTTATCATGCATAGTTAAAATATTTGTTGTTTCTTAGCAAACATCGGGTACATTTAAATAAACTTAGTTATCTCTCCTATTTTACAGATTTATCTCCTTTATTTTGCAGCGTAAAACTCGCTATTTTACATAGTTCTATCCCCTATTTTACAGAATTTTCTCCCCTATTTTACAGACTTCTTGCCCTATGTTACAGAGTTTTCTCTAGTTTTTTTGCAGATTTATCTCCAGTTTTATTTACAGATTAATATCCCGTTCTTACAGATTTATATTGCCTTTTTTACAGAATTGTCTCCCTTATTTCACTGAGTTTTCTCCCGTATTTACATAATTATCTCCCCTATTTTACAGAGTCATCTTCCAGATTTTACAGATTTATCTCCCCTATTGAACATACTTTTCCCCCATATTTTAAAGAGTTTTCTCCCTAATTTTACAGAGTTATTTTTTAACAGGTTTATCGCTCGTTTTGTACAGATTTATCTCCCTTATATTACAGAGTTATCACGCCTATTTTACAGAATTATCTTCTATTTGACAGAGTTGTCTTGCCTATTTTACAGAATAATCTCCCTTTTTTAGAGAGCCATCTTCCCTATTTTACAGATTTATCTCCCTTATTTTACATAGTGTTCTCCCCTATTTGAGAGAGTTCTCTTCCCTAATTTACAGAGTTATCCCCTTTTTTAGATTAATCTGCCTTATTTAACCGAGTGATCTCGCATATTTTACAGAACTATTTTCCCGATTTGACAGAATTGTCTCGCTTATTTTACATAATTATCTCTCCTATTATACAGAGTCGCCTTCCCTATTGTACAGACTTATCTCCCCTAATTTACGGAGATGTCTCTATTTTTTACAGATTCATAACCCTTATTTTACAGAGTTCTCTGCCCTTGTTTACATACTTATCTCCATTATTTTACAGAGTTATCTCAACTATTTAACAGAGTTATCTCCCCTTTTATACATATCTATCTCCCATATTGTACAGACTTATATTCCCTTTGTATAGATGTATCTACCCTTTTTTACAGAGTTTTATCTTCTATTTAACAGATATATTTACTTCTCTCCCATATTTTGCAGAGTTCTCTTACTTATTTTACAGAATTATTTACCCTATATGACAGAGTTCTCTCCACTATTTAACAGAACTACCTTCCCTGTTTTACCAATGTCTATCTCCTATTTTACAGAGTTATCTCCTCTTTTTTCCAGAGTTCCCCTATTTTATAAGATTTATCTCATCTATTTAACAGAGTTTTCTCGCCTATTTTACAGAGTTCTCTCCCCATAATTTACAGAGTTATCCCCCGTGTTTTAAACAGATTTATCTCTCATTTTTTAACAGATTTATCTCCCTTACTTAACAGAGTAATATCGCCTATTTTACAGACCTATCTCCCCTTTTTGAGTTTCTCCCCAATTGTACAGAACTATCTCCGCTATTTTACAGAGTCACTTTCTCTATTTTACAGAATTATCTCCCCTATTGTCCAGAGTTTTCTCCTCTTTTTACAGATTTATATCCCTTATTTTACAGAGCTATCTGCCTTCTTTTACAGACTAATGTAACCCATTTTACAGAGATATATCCCCTATTTTACAGAGTTATCTCTCATATTTTACAGAGTTATCTCACTATTTTACAGAGTTATATCCTCTTTTTTACAGACTTATCTCCCCATTTTTTTCAGAGTTCTCTAACCTTTTTAACAGAGTTATCTCCCCTATTCTACAGACTTATCTCCCATATTTTACAGACTAATCTCCCATATTTAACATATTGATCTCCCTTATTTTACAGAGTTATCTCACTTTTTTACAGAATAATCTCCCTTGAGTTTTTTAACACAATTATCCCCCCTATTTTACAGAGTCATCTTCCCTATTTTACAGAATTATCTCACCTATTTTACATATTTCTATCACTTATCTTGCAAAGTTATTTGCCCTATATTACATAATTACCTCCTCTTTTTGCAAGATTTGTCTCCCCTATTTGAAAGATTTATCTCCCCTAGTTTACAGAGTTGTCCCACGCTTTTTTACAGATATATCTCCCTTATGTTACAGAGTTAGCTTGCGTATTTTACAGAACTATATCCCCTATTTGACAGAGTTGTCTCCCCTATTATACAGAATAATCTCCACTATTTTACAGAGTCACCTTTCCTATTTTACAGTTTTATCTCCCCTATTAAACAGAGTTGTCGGCCTTTTTTACCGATTTATATTCCTTATTTAACAGAGTTATCTGCCCTTTTTACAAACTTATCTCCCCTATGTTACAGAGTTCTCTCAACTATTTTACAGAGCTATCTCTCCTTTTTTACAGAGTTATCTCCCCTTTTTTCCTTTTTTACAGTCTTATCTCCCCTAGAGTTCTCTCATCTATTTTACAGAGTAATATCCCCTTTTTACAGTTTTATCTCCCTATTTTACAGACTTATCTCCCCTATTTTATAGAGTTCTCCCACCTATTTGACAGAGTTATCTTTCCTATTTTACAGTCTTATCTCCCATATTTTATAGACTTATCTCCCCTTTTTAACAGACTTATCTACCCCTTTTTACAGAGTGTTCTCACTTATTTTACAGATTTATCTGCTTCTCTCCCATATTTTGCAGAATTCTCTCACTTATTATACATAATTGTCTTCCCTATTTGACAGAGTTCTCTCCACTATTTAACAGAATTATCTCTCTATTTTACAGAATAACCTCACCTGTTTTACCGATGTCTCTATCCTATTTTACAGAGTTCTCTCCCCTATGTCCAGAGATCCCCTATTTTACAGATTTATCTCCCCTTTTTTGCAGAGTTTTCTCCCCTATTTAAAGATTTCTCTCCCTTAATTTACAGAGTTATCCCCAGTTTTTTAACAGATTTATCTCGTTTTTTTACAGATTTATTTCCCTCATAAAACAGAATTATCTCATCCATTTCACAGAACTATCTCCCCTATTTAACAGACTTATCTTCCCTATTTTACAGAATTATCTACCCTATTTTACAGATTTATTTCCCCTATTTTACAAAGTTGTTTACCCTATTTTACAATGCTTAACTCCGCTATGTTACAGAGTTATCTTCAATTTTTAAAAGATTTATTTTCCTTTTTTTACAGATTGAGCTCCAATATTATACAGAGTTATCTGGTCTATATTACAGAGTTTTGTCCTCTATTCGACAGATTTATCTCAATTATTTGTACGAGTTTTATCCCCTATTTCACAGAGTTCGCTCCCCTATTTTACAGAGTTATCTTCCGTTTTTATAAAGATTTATCTCCCTTTTTGATTTTACATAGTTTTCTCCCCTATTTAACAAAGTTCTCTCCCCTAATTTATAGAGTTATCCCCCGGTTTTAACAGATTTATCACTCGTTGTTTACAGATTTATCTCCCTTATTTAACAGAGTTATCTCTCCTTTTTACAGAACTATCTCCGCTTTTTGACAGAGTTATCTTCCCTATTTTACAGAATTATCTGCCCTATTTTACAGAGTCTTCTTCCTTATTCTGCAGACTTATCTCCCCTATTTTACAGAGTTTTCTTCCCTTTTTGATTGTTGTCACTTAAGCAGTATCCCTTGGTAAAGTAAAAAAAAACCTGATGTTTAACTGGATATTTGGAATGACTTCGTGGCATCGCGGATACGGTGCACTGCACAATTAATAACTTCAATTACAATCAGTATAAGAGCATCGGAAATTAATTTTGTATTCACATCGAACTGATTTTATACCCATCTTCTAGTATGTCTCTAGAGTTTCTTTCAGAAGACGTCTGTAGTAAGGATCTGAATAAAAAATACAAACTATGAACACAACAAAATTATGAAAACGTTTATTTCAATTCTAAGCAAAAGTACAAATATTCACACAGAATTACACTTAAATTATAAAACAAATAACTCTATAGGTAAATGGGATCTATAATTCCAAAAGATATCATCGACACTTCTCATGAATAACTTATTCACAAAATCATATTGTACTTGAGTTCTACAATTATGTTATAACTGACATTCACGTGTGACGTCCTTTTTGCATAATCTGTATTGCCAATAACGATAAGGTTTAAGACACACATTTGATGTTTTATCTTATTATTAGTCAGTATAGATTTTTTTTCACACAGATTTCTTTTCAAATATGTTTCATATGTAAACTATGTATACTATGTAAAACAAAGTCCAATGTAAATATTCCTAAAGATACAATCAAGAGTGCAATCTTAACATTGCCACAATAAAAATATATTATAAAAAACAACACTAATTTAATTAAGAGCTGTTCATCACACATAGTAATTTCTTTAAAGTTCTGGTCTCAGAAAAAAGCATCTGTATCAATAATGATATTACTACAATTTATACGAATTACAAAAATGTTCAAGCGTTTTTATTTCATGTACATATGTACGTATCAAAACTATAAACATGTGTTTGAACAGCTGAACATTCGACGATGTTATTGTATTTTATACATGCATTTAAACTTGTTATGCTCAGGTCTCCGATATAATATTACAATTATAACCAATACCATATACTATAGGTCTGATATATACATAAATTGAACAGCATTTTATATAATTAATTAAAATACATTGTAAATCACAAAATTTATTAAAAATTGAAGAAAAACAACATCAACACACATTTCTAAATTGTGAAAAGAACGTTCTGGATTTATAAACAGGCGATTTGATCAATATCTTATTTTATATTGACATATCTTATTTCGTGTTAACTTATCTGCTAACTCGTCAGCAAATGTGTGTGCTATCTCGGGTTGAAATTATAATGAATTGTAACCGTTTATTGCATTATTAAATTTAAAGAGTTATTTCGAATACAAACACACACCGACCTGGTCTTTACGCATCATGCACAATCGTTAAATAAATAAAAAAACTGCTTACCAATAAGTTTACAGGAAATCACTATGTATCAATATAATAACCCGTTATGGTAAAATCTCATCGCCTCACTACGGTCAGATACAGATGTATTTAGGTTTAGTTCTCTTTTTTTAAGTACGATTAAATATATTTGTGTACGTGAACGAATAATATGTGTAATTAATATAATAGTATTCACATTTGGTGATTCCATAAGTCAGTATAGATTTTTTTCACACAGATTTCTTTTCAAATGTTTTTCATATGTAAAATATGTATACTATGTAAAACAACGTCCATTGTAAATATTCCTAGAGATACAATTAAAAGTGCAATCTTAACATATCCATAATAAAAATATATTATAAAAAACAACACTAACCTAATTAAGAGCTATTCATCACAAATAGTAATTTCTTCACAGTTCTGGTCTCAGAAAAAAAGCAACTGTATCAGCAATAATATTACTACAATTTATACGAATAACAAAAATGTTCAAGTGTTTTTATTTCATGTACATATGATCGTATCAAAACTATAAACATGTGTTTGAACCGCTGAACATTCGACGATGTTGTTGTATTTAGACATGCATTTAAACTTGTTATGCTCAGGTCTCCGTTATATTGATGGGATTAGAATAAATGCCATATACTATAGGTCTGAAATATACATAAATTGAACAGCATTTTATACAATTAATTAAAATATATATTGTAAATCACAACATTTATATAAAATTAAAGAAAAACAACATCAACACACATTTTAAATTTTAAAAAGAACATTCAGTTCAGGATTTATAAAACAGGGATTTTGTGCAATATCTTATTTTGAATTGACATATCTCATTTCGTGTTAGCTTATCTTCGAACTCGCTAGCAAACGTGTGTGTCATGTCGGGTTTGAAATTAAAATAAATAGTAACCGTTTATTGCATTATTAAATTTATAAAGTTATGTCGAATAAAACCAAACACGGAACAGTTCTTTACGCATCATGCACAATTGTTAAACAATTAAAAACAACTGCTTACCAATACGTTTGCAGCAAATAACAACTTTTTAAATCAATGATTTGATAAAACCCTTCATTTATTGCTTAGTGGTAAAATATTGAATATTATCGCGGGAATAATTAGCCGTATAATTCTCACTAGCTTTCTAGTGACTAATTTTATAAAATTGAACATTTATTTGAAAAATAGGGTTGATGCATATGATGTCACTATTTATAATAGAAAATACTCGAAAAGGAGTAAATATAAAATTGAAGCAAATTTTAAAAATACAGAAAACACATAGTCGTTTGAATACTGATTTCTTAATCCATTTACTGCAGTACAAATATTCATACGAACATACTACGTACACACCACGTCTAGAAAGTTACTTATAATAAAAAGAATGAACAAAAGCATTAAAAAAAATAACATGCGATGGTTTTGGAGCAATTCCGATACATTTTTTCTCATTTAAGTGAAAAAACACACATTTTTAATCGCGTGAGCGCTCGTAAAACTATTTGTTTTCTCACTTAACTGAGAACAATATTCCGCGGTGTTGCCCTGAAAGCAAACACACGTCGATATATAATCTGTAACACAAATTGTCAGCAAAAATTGTGTTCGTTTAGATCAATTAATATTTTCAGTTTAATATCAATGGAACTGAGAAAAAAAAGCAACACAGGATTACCCATATTTAAGAGAATCGATTACATTATATGTAAATGATTTAATTGAAATCGTCTCAATACCATGTGTTGAGAACATATCCTCATAATCCAAGCGCTTCTATCACAAAGTGCGAATGATTCGAGACAATGATGCACAGCGGCGAACGATTCGAGACAATAATGCACAGCGGCGAACGATTCGAGACAATAATGCACAGCGGCGAACGATTC
>VMBQ01008387.1:7808-15308 GCA_007657795.1 Dreissena rostriformis
GATTATTATTATTATCTTTATTATTATTATTATTATTATTATTATTATTATTATTATTATTATTATTATTATTATTATTATTATTATTATTAATTGCTATTATTAATTACTATTATTATTATTACTATTTTTATTATTATTATTATTAATATTATAACTATAATAATAATACTAATATAATTATTATTACATTGTGGTTCTAGTAGTAGAAGAAGTCGTAATAATATTAGTTTTAAACATAAAACAAACATAGCGTGAAAGCAATTGTGTGTGTGCCAACTAACTTAATTTTATGACACATTTTGTAAAGCCCTGGACAACGGACTCGGGGTTAGAGTCTGTTTCTTTAACATAAGTTAGGCCTACGATAAAGTATGGCATAGAGGACTATTTATAAGCTCCACTCTGCTGGTATCAGAGGCAACTCATTGAATTGGATAAGTTAGTACCTGTCAAATAGAAAACAGAAAGATGTACTTCCAGGCACCGAATCACAGTTTGCTTATATATCGGCCGGAATTCCACAAGGTTCTATTCTCTGTACCTTGATTTAAATGACATTGTTTCAAATATATGTTCGTGTGTGAACCTCTTCGCAGATGATATAAGCCTGTATATGGTTGTAAATTCCCATGTTGGAACAGCGGCTCTCATGCAAGCCGATATTGAACAAACTAATTCCTGGGCTGAACAGTGGTTGGTAAAATTTAATCCAGCAAAGTCAGAGTCGCTATTAATCTTCTGATATCCAAACCATCCAACTTTGAGTATGCAAAACATACACATTACAAAAGTCAACGTCCATAAACATTTAGGAATGTTTCTAGCCAACGACTTCTCATGGCACGAACATATAGCACACATAAAGGACAAAGCCTGGAAACGAATACATATTATGCGCCGCCTCAAACATACGCACGATCGGAAAGCATAAGAACTTATATATTGTTCGTTTTTAAGACCAATTATGGAATATTCCGACGTAGTGCTTGATAAATGCTGTCATTATGAAAAAGATGACTTAGAAAAAAATCAAATAGAAGCAGCACGAATTGTCACGGGTTGTACCAAACTTGTCTCTATTACTAAGCTCTACAGAGAGGTTGGGTGGGAAACATTATATACTCGGCGACGAAAACATAAACTTGTTCTCATATTACAACAAATCTTACGCCGGCCTACCTAAAATCTGTTGTATCTGACACAGTCGGAGCTAATAACTCCTATCCATTACGAAATGGATACGACATCAGACATGACATGACCCGCACAACGACATACTCCTATTCATTTGTACCATCAATTATTACGGAATGGAACAAGTTTCCTCTTACTTCTAAAAATACTGATTCTCTTACTTCTTTTAAACATCTTCTAAATATAGATGTTAAGAAACCGTATGTATTATATTAAAATGGTGAAAGGCGCCAACAAATGCTTCACTCAAGACTCAGAACTAAGTGTAGTTCACTTAATCAACATCTATTTAAGTGCAATATTGCACTTTCACTCTTATGTACGTATGGTGCAATCGAATCATGTTTTCATTATTTCTTAGAATGTCAACGATTTACACACCAAAAAGAAGTTAATTTCAGCAAAATTGCTCCTTATACCTCTCCAACCATACCAACAATATGATTTGGTGATGAACGTATTGACTTGGACTTGAGAAACAACACGCTTATGATCGAAACAGTTTATTTGTACATTACATGTAGCAAACGTGTTGATAGCTAGCTGCCTTTCAAGTTACTTGTCTTATTTTTTCTTTCAACAGTTTTGCATTGTCTTTCACTCTGTCTGATGTGTCTTCACATCAATTTCATCAACCTTGATGAACCTACTATTTTTTCTAGATAACGTACATTTACGTCAATTTTTAAGTATTTTTTATAAATTGTACTGTTCAAATTGCTTATGGCAAACAGTTCGACGCATAATCCCAAGAAACTAGATTTTTCATGAGAACCTAGGTTCTCAATCTGAGAACCTAAGTTCTCGCTTGCAGATTGCACATGGCTTCCAGAACCCAAGTTTTAATTCGATATCCTAGGTTTTCACCAGAACCCAAGTCATCATAAAATGTGCATAAAACGGTGAAGCCTAGGTTCTTATTTGAAAACCAAGGTTCTGGTAAGAACCTAGGTTCTCAGAACGAGAACCTAGGTTATCATGGAAAACATAGTTTCTTGGGATTATGCGTCAAACCGCTTGCCATAATCCGTGGTTTTTATTTGGGAACCATAGTTCTCATGAGAACCTAGGTTCCCAGAATTACACTGTGAAAATCATAGTTCTCATAACGCAAACTCAAGTTCTCATCTTTAATACTAAATCCTTGGTTTTCATTTTAGAATCATAGTTATCATAAGAACCTAGGTTCCCAGAATTACGCGTCGGATGGCGCAACCTTTCTCATTTGGAATACGGGACACATATTAATCAGGGAACATAGATCTTAGGTTCTCATGAGAACCTTAGTTATCATTTCAGAACACCGGTTTTCAGCGCGGTTCGACGCATAATCCCAAGAAACTAGGTTTTTCATGCGAACCTAGGTTCCCATTCTGAGAACCAAAGTTCTCGTTTGATATCCAAGGTTTTCACAAGAACCTAGGTTCTCGACAACTTTTCGCGTCGTTCTCTTGAATATCCTAAGTTGTCATGAGAACACAAGATTTCAGTTGGGATCATAAGTTCTGGTAAGAACCTAGGTTCTCAGAATGATAACAAAGGTTCTCATGAAAAACCTAGTTTCTTGTGATTATGCGTCGAACCGCTTGCCATACCTTAAGAAATGTTACACACTTGCTTGCCATTACTGCGTATGGAGAAGAACCCTATAACATCTTGATATTTCGTTCTTATCCTTTTTTGGAACAATGTGATTCAGTTGTAATTGTATTTTGTAATGCAAATGTATACCATATTTGTTCGTGAAATAAAATATGTTAAACTCAAGCAATGGCGTTCTTTTCATTTCATTTATTCAAAGGTCTCTTAGTCGCTATAAATTTCTCGGTAGACACGTTTGGTCCGAAGTCTTATTTACTTATGAAATATTATGTTTACTAAGTAAACACATTAGATATACCCTAACAACCTCCCTTCCGCCTCCGATCCAACAGCATGGGCCCCCATTTTTCTTGGTTGGTTTAGGTTGATACATGTTTTGACCAATGTTCGATGATGATCTTGGCAAGAAAATAGTTAGAAAAAAAATCTTGTTCATGTATATATATATATATATATATATGCAAACGTTAGGAAACACACTTCTATAATTTATATCAATACATATCAATCAATTTTATCTACACTATCAAATGATATAACATGTTCGTAAAATAACAATTGTTTTGAGTCAATAAGAAAAATTGTTATTCAGTTAATCGTGTGCCGCATTATTTGTGTAAATATCCGTTGAAAGCTGATTAAATATCTGAACAAAAATGGCAAAATACAATCTCAGCAGGTCAAAGTTTTATGTTACAATAACAAAGAAAACTCAGTTGGAAGGAACACATATTTGTTTTTAAAAACAAGTGATCAGCTTTAAAACTAGCCAAGACGATCAGCTTAAATAGCTAAAAACGTCAACGTATTTTGAAAACAATCAACACGTTAATTAACAACTTGAAGAGCAATGTTATGTATTCAACACTTTAATAATTATATTGGTTTTCATTGAGATATTCGGCTTGGTGCATTCAGAATGTTCCAAATTTACATAATTAGGTAGTAAAAAGACAGCATAGTCAATTAAACAAATAATCTGTCGTGTTTGTATGATCTTGATCTTTTTCTAATTTACAGCTAGATAAGTCTTACATAGTATTTAAAGGTATATAATAAAGTAAACAATAGCCGTTGAATCGTTATATCCGATTTTAGATTTCTTTACAAATCAATAATGGGGCTTTTCAAAAATTAAGACACTTACATGATACTTTCTCATTCTATGTCTTGCTGTAACAAGCAGGACAATAATCGAACTTTAACGCTTTGAACTGGTTTGATATGAAACAGATGTTTGGTTTATAACACATATTTTGATTTTATTGCAAAGGTTAAGGATATTGTATTGAGCCGCAAACATTTGAAAACAGATGACTTGTGAGAGGCAAAGGCATTAATGAAACAAAACCAAAACATTAAGAATACAACTACAGCTTAATTATTATATCAAAAACGTTTACTTTCACTGGATTTGAACAGGAAACCTATGAAACCCGAATAAAACGCTTTTCGAGTTGAACTGACCCTTTGACCAATTGTTATCACTATAATACTTATATCGCATCAACAGTTTTGTTCCTGCTGAATGTTATGCTCGACAAATAAACTGAAATATTTAACAATGTTATTCACATAATATCAGAAGTTCCATCTTGTGAGAAGGATGGAATAAATTAATGGTTAACATTCATAATACTGATGTAAAATAATGATTCAATAATACATATTTTAAATAAAATAACACAACCACAGCAAACAATTCATACATTCTATTAAGTGACGCTTCATTGCAATTATAATGTTAAGGCGCTATGCCATCGCATAACAACTAAAACGACACATTTTAGAACTAGATGAAATGTAGATATATGTAAAGTGACATATAAAAACAATCTAAATGTAATAAAAGAAAACTGCACATAAATCTGATATAAAATACTATTTAAGATGTTAATATTTGTTGTTTGGCTCGTCATTATAACGAAACAGTCGTTTCCTAGCATGTCCTATACTCATTGTTTGAGCACTACTTATAATAACGTATGGTAGCGATATTGGTTATAACTAAATTAGTAAAACTCATTATATGATATAATATTATGTAATACTAATTATGGAAATGCACTTGTCTGATTGCATATTTCCTTTAAAGCAGTTTAAAGGCAACAAATTTACAGCCATTGAACACAGCAAACTCACCTATGGGTCTAGAAACAGCGAATGCCTCGCAGCTGATTAAGAGTTTAATTGTTTAGTTTATATAATGCCTTGTCAAATTTTCATTTATATCGATCGTGTCATTTGCTAACAAAAGAACCTGACATTTTCATACAGTCACGGGTATATATTATGCAAATACAGACTAGTCCTGAGTGGTATGTCAACACCACACTGAGCTATCGAACAAAACAAAATAAATCGTCCTTATAAACCACTAAGTAATACATCTTTTGTCATGATTTAATTGTAGAAAAAGATGAATACATACTCATTATATTGCAATAAGCAATCGAAATGAAACATCATAATTGGCATGTGTGTTAAAAAAATATTTTAAGATATATCTGAATTGAAGACAGTAATTTAATGACGTACTTAAACGCGTACGCGGACATAACATAATTATTCCGTATCGTTGTATTGTCACATTCTTTATCTAATTTGCGGCTGGTTACTCATCGGCAGTTGATCGTGTGGGTATCGAGGTCGATATTTTGTTTAAATTTGAATAAGACACGATCAATACTTCAAAAAAAAGCAGAAGTGGAAGAATATTCCCCTTTTTAGATTTCTTTACAAATCAATAATGGGTCTTTTCAATCGCAATCGTTTTAACGTTTCTTCCTCATTTCGTGTCTGGCTTTAACTAGTTTGATTTCACAAGAAAGCTACATAAACTGCTTGGTCTGTATAATTATATAAGGCGCTTTTATTAAGTAAAGGTAAGAGCAAACAGTAACGCGTGCCAATCCGTATCGTAGTCAATATAAACATTAACAACGGATATAAATATTAAAACAAATTCACCTTGTTACTCACACCTTCGGACATTGGCTGAGACACATGAACGTGTTTATTGAAGGTAAGTTCCATTCTTTATAACGCACATAAGTATATATCTACAATGATTATTAACTTAAAGATTGATTGGTCATTTAAAGTATTGTTCATTTGCTATGATGTTGTGTTTGTTGCTTCTGCATCACGTGTGCACCCTTTTCTAAAGTGCATTTTCATTCAAATATGTTTGGCTCGTATTTATAAATGACTGATTATTTAATGTATGTATCACTACATTGGCGTGTTGTTCTCATTAGTGTTCATATTTCATACGACGTTCTTGTCATCGCGAACATGTACGGTGCAGTTTAATGATGTATACACTACCAGAAGCTCATACATTCTTTCAATTCTTTTACTTCGTTGAAATATCAATCATTTAACACAAAGTGTATAATTAAAAGATCATGTTATATAAAAAAACTATTTGAATAATGCAATGATTCACACCAGCACAATTCAAGTATTCAAAACGCAATAAAATTATATAAAAGATGCACTTCAGCGAAATTCCAATGCGGGCACTCAAGTGTGTGTCTCTCCTATACGCCCAGCCTGCTTGAAACAACAATCGTCAAGATAAAAGTCATATCATTTAAATAACCAACAAATTCTCGTATTGCGAAAATGCAGGCATAACTGTAATTCCTGATGAAAGCAATTTCTAAAACATAACAAAATAATCAATTGTAGACACTGAAATGACAAAAACATGACACCAGATAAGAATAAATCTTTATTAAGTAAAAGTGATGGGATTTACGCAAAACTACTTTTCCAAGATAAAAATAATAATGACATCCAAACTTATTAAAACTGTTGATTGCTTCCAATAATTGTTCATTAATGTGTATACATTATTAATCGCTGCACACAGCGTGTCAACCCTAAGAACACTTATAACATAAGCAGAAACTCTAAAGATATTTGAAATCAATGTATTGAAACATGTACTTAAAAATGAATATAATTATTATGTTGTTTATGGACAAGTATGAACATTAGGTTTTTACCGTATTCAGTGTGTAAATTAAATTTCTTTTTTATTCGCTATGCTTTGTGTTCATTTTTTTAAGTGCATGTGCATTTGGACAAAAAATCTACATAAGATAGTTAAGTTTCGTGTATCTTGTACAAGTATGTCTTTCAATTTATTGTGGACTGTAGTCAAACAATGATAGACAATTTTGAAGTTTTTTTTACAGATCAATAATTTTTCGAAAAAAAAAACAATTATAAGCCAGAAGACCACACTTCCTCATTTTATGTTTATTTGACTGCATACATGTCCATTATTACAGCGAAACCATTGAATATAGAGTTACTTTAATGGCTAAATAACTACCTACTTGCTGTTAAGCTTTCAATATATCTCCGATAAAAAATAGATATCCATATACCAAAAAAAAGCTCAAAAGAATTCAGTTGTATTGTTTGAGCGCCACATAACAAATACTCTATCGAAAAGGTTATATGCACACTCTAAATAACAAAACTGTTATTTTAGATAAGTTTTTGTTAGTTGATATTTGCTTTTAAAGGCGGTATATAAAGTTTTAGCAAAAAGTCTTGAAACAAAAAAATCTAGTATCTGTTAATTCACTTTAAACTTGTAATAATTACGTTTTAGATATTGTTATTTATACAGAATGTTTTATTAACTTCATATTTTAATAATTATATATGATGAATTAAAAA
>VMBQ01008387.1:17808-35641 GCA_007657795.1 Dreissena rostriformis
GATGATGATGATGATGATGATGATGATGATGATGATGATGATGATGATGATGATGATGATGATGATGATGATGATGATGATGATGATGATGATGATGATGATGATGATGATGATGATGATGATGATGATGATGATGATGATGATGATGATGATGATGATGATGATGATGATGATGATGATGATGATGATGATGATGATGATGATGATGATGATGATGATGATGATGATGATGATGATGATGATGATGATGATGATGATGATGATGATGATGATGATGATGATGATGATGATGATGATGATGATGATGATGATGATGATGATGATGATGATGATGATGATGATGATGATGATGATGATGATGATGATGATGATGATGATGATGATGATGATGATGATGATGATGATGATGATGATGATGATGATGATGATGATGATGATGATGATGATGATGATGATGATGATGATGATGATGATGATGATGATGATGATGATGATGATGATGATGATGATGATGATGATGATGATGATGATGATGATGATGATGATGATGATGATGATGATGATGATGATGATGATGATGATGATGATGATGATGATGATGATGATGATGATGATGATGATGATGATGATGATGATGATGATGATGATGATGATGATGATGATGATGATGATGATGATGATGATGATGATGATGATGATGATGATGATGATGATGATGATGATGATNCTACTACTACTACTACTACTACTACTACTACTACTACTACTACTACTACTACTACTACTACTACTACTACTGCTACTACTACTACTACTTCTACTACTACTACTACTACTACTACTACTACTACTACTACTACTACTATTACTACTATTGCTTCTTCTACTACTACAACTACTACTACTACTACTACTACTTCTACTACTTCTACTACTACTGCTACTACTAATACTACTACTACTACTTCTACTACTTCTACTAATACTACTACTGCTACTTCTAATTCTACTACTTCTACTACTACTACTACTACTTCTACTTTGTTTGAACCATAAATGTTAATAAATTGTTTTTTAATATGTACATATTTTAACCTTCCAATTACAACTTAAGTGAAGTTTGATTGTCCCATGTTACTATTTGGATGTAAAAATATCAATAACGATATTTCTACACCTTCGCTATTTGACTTACATCCACTATAAAACTACGACATAGTTCCGACGCTGCCCGAAGCCAATTTCGCGCTCACTCTTAAATTTTCGGATATCGTCGAGGGAAATTCAAGTGCAATATATTGTCACACAACAAATAAAAACGAGCAGTTTGTATCCCGTTAAATCATTGTTTGCAGACCACAGCTACTTTTCAAATAGCTATTGCTATAAGGACACTGATTTTTTATTTGTTAACCTTATTTGAGAAAGTATTCGTTGATTTTGAGTGTTTATGGATCTCTAAGTTTTCATTATTGATTCTGGTTGTTATGAATAAATTCCTAACATATTCGACATAGTTAATTAACCAGCATTGGATTATAAGAACACTAAATGAGTTTACGAAAAATGTGTAAGGTATCCAAACATAACATATCTAACATCCATCATCCTTCTGTATTGTGCAGTACTGAATGGCGATGCACAATTCTAAAATTTATACAAGTTTGAAAACAATTATGATCTGTTTAACGTACTCAATCCAATCTGTCACTTTCCGTAGCAAAAGTAAACTTATTGAAATCACACTGATTTATTGTTTCAATGAACTGATATTGATGCATATAAGATTTATATCCAAACGGGCTAAAATCTAGAATAAATAATCAGTTTACATAAATATAATTTTGAAATACGTTACCTGAGTCTTTTGTTTGCCAAACTGTTCGTCATGACAATAGAAACGATGAACGTTCAATTAAAAACAGGAGAACAAAATCAACCGCAATAAATTACTAATAAAGCTCGATCTTTTTACGAAGTCAGAGAAGCCATTAAAATTGTGAATGCAATCTGCAAATTATTATTCATGCGTATCTCTTTTTCCAATTTATAAACAACATAATTATCTAAATTCACAATTGCTTTAGTTCAAGGCGTTATTGTAAAATTGGAAAACAAAGTCTTGTCTCTATTGAAATTATGGCCATATAATTTATGTTTGATTACAGACGTGAAATTATACAACCGTTTGAGGATGTTTTTACAAATGAAGAATATGTGGAAAACATAAGCTTACTGGAAGGCTTTACACCAGACTTAACGTAGAGTAGTCTTTCATTAGTTACTATTCTTATTAAAAAAGGGTTAATGGTTTTTCAATGATATTAATAGGTCTAATACACTTATGAAATCGACATTTTCGATCAAATATCTAAAATTATGAAGGTAACATATCATTATAACGTTCAAATATGTTATTGACTCAAATTGCAGATTGTGCACTATGGGTGGATGCAAAGCTATGTACGTCTGCTTGGTGTTCATCTTTATATGGACAGGTGAGATATATATCTTTATATTTATATACAAATGCTGCGGTATAAAAAATGAGTTTTATTTGTTTGGCCCCCACCCGTCGAGACTTGTTTTTCGGCCTCCTTAAATTCATATCAATACATATTAACAAATTGTGTTCACAATAAAATAATAATAAAATGAAGTAATATTAGTACAACGATAATTCGTTTGAGTCAATTAGAATAATTATTTATGATTTCATCTGGTCCCGCGTCATTTATTAAAATATCTTTTGGTTGCTGAATTTTAATCTGCAGTCAAGTTGAAAAACAACAGCCCGCAAACGTTATGTTCAATTGTAAGATTTTGTTCCAAGGTTTTTATGCTTTTGTTGCTAATGATTTGAAATTTTAATAAATAAGTGCCTTTTTCAATTGAAATGGTAAATTATCAGCAATAAGTGAACATGGTTATTACGAAATGTAGTTGGTGTTTAACATAACGAGGTATTACATTTAATTGAACGCAGGTTTCTGTTGCGTTTATCTTTTATTACACGTCAAAGTACCCCCGTTGTAATGACACTGGACGTGTTTATGTTAGGTTGATGATATGACTTTATACACAGACACATTCCTCCTATAACAAATAATGCCATATTATTGTAAAAGTTTGCTCTTGTGGTATGCATTATTGCTATATTTGTTTTTGTTCATTTCTCGGATGTAAACAGTAATATGTACGCATTCTCTAATAGAATTAATTTAAACTATAGTACAACTGGAGGGAAATCAAATCTTTATTAAATTTAGTTCCAATTGGCAAAGTCTATTTAACTTTTTTAAATAAAAAACAAATCCTTTCTTTAACAACAAAAGAGGTACAATTCACTTTTTGCATGAACGCGTTTTTGCAAATTGTTTATAGCTTTTATGGCGTTTAAATGGGATGCAAACTTAAACCTTATATTTCAATTATATAAGTGCATAGTAACAAATTTGACAGTTTGTGTTTTTGCACTGTAATTACTTCTCGTTGAGTTCATCATTAACTGCTAATGAGTAAGAACAATAATTTACGTATCGTAGTAGCAGTATATGATAGAAGAGACGCCCTTGAATCATACAAAGCACGTTTTGTCTGTAAAGTGTGTGTGTGCACTTGTGAAAATCTGTATTAAATATCAATTTATTATAACACAATAAAACTATAACAGGTAAATTTACTTTGTTCCAGGAAATACCGATGGCTTTTGTTTAGACGACAACGACTGCATTGATCTGTACAGTTCACGATGCTACCACGAATCAAACCGTAGTTACTGCACACAAATTGGTAATAAATAAAGTATTTGATTATATGATGAAATAATTTATTGGTGCCTGCATTAAGGTTTCTAGCTTAGCCGCACCAAGATGATAAAGATAAACACTATATAATTCTACTTAATCATATGTTTTAAACAAGAGGACTTTGGTCAATACTTATGATTATTCCATGTCATCGTGTCTTAAAAAAGTGTTATATATGGTGCTATGTTACACCGTAAACCATTCAGTAATTCGATTGCAACTAAACAGAATTTATTTTTTCTTTTGTGTTGTTTTTAATTAAAATACCATTGCTATGAGTTTTTTCTAAACGTGTGTGTTAATGATGAAATCAGGGCATGATTCGCCATGCAATTTAACTGGTTAACACCCCCCATTTTTATCATTTACCGTTACAGCGCGGTTCCATTTATGCTTAAAATTGTTTTCTAAACAAAGGCCCAGCTTTATTCTACTATGTTTATATGTTGTTTCGTTTTGTGCCGTACTGTACCGTTTTGGCAATTGGTTCCTTGCCATAAATAAGGACCACGAAGGTGTGTATGATAGAAATACAATACCGCTGCAGCAACTGGAGTTTCACTTCTTTATATTGAATTAGAACCATCCGATAAGAGCAAAACAAATTTTCTCCTGATAATGTTTCTGGAGTTTGATTTTCATGTTCTGTTTGAGAAAATTCTGGATTTACCCGCTGGAATAAATGGCCACCTAGGATAAGCCATTGCAGTCGGCCTGTTTTGTATTTGTCTTTTTCATGTAAAGTCAGTCCAATTGACCCGGGACTTCAATTTACAAATGTTAAATAAGCCCAGTCTCCCCGAGAAACGACTTATATAGTTTTTGTATGCCCTTCACTTTGACACACATTGTGTATCGTAGCAAAGTCAACCGGAATAAATTTGATTTATATATTGTTTCCGAGCTCATTTACGACAATTAGCGATAATTAACACAATATATAGCATCTTTATGAACACAGGTCAGCTACATAAAATAGAAACAAAGATACACTATTGATATATCCTTGCAGGTTCTTGTCAACAGGATGCCGACTGTGGATTTTCTTTGCTGACTTGCCTGCACGGATATTGTCAGCCAAGTAAGTTCATGTATACAATATTTAGAACACAATATGCAGTTCGTGATTAATTTTAATATTGAAATATTTCAAACAACAATATTAATGAGTACATCTATGCAATATGAAATAGTGCACTAGATAGGGGCCGATATTTTAACGTTTGATCTTCATGTCAAATGATTTTATAGTGCTCTACTTCAACAAACTGTACTTCTGAAACACTAAAGTTACACTATGAAAAATATTGTATTTTTAACAAACGGATTACTGTGCCGAAAGGATCAAACATTCTTAAGCAGTAATTATGTGTTAAAGAATAGCATTTCAGTTCTTTAAAAACTTATTATGCTAATGTACCTGGTAGTGAGAAAATGTTTACCGGCTATTGTGCATTTAACGTTATTTTTATATAGATTAAGAAGTGCTTCTTCCGTAATTAAGTCCCCAATTTGTTATGTCTATTTAATATCAAATATCGTTGTAATAAGACGTGTGTTTGTTATACATGTTGATGACAATCGAGTGTTTCGTAATGTGACAAATCGTTATTGATAATTGCTCTTTCATAATGTTGTAAACATAAAAGTTTGTTATTTGTGTGTGTGTTTGTCTGATAAGCAAACGGTTTTGTAAAATAAACATGCACATTGTCCATGTATGTAACATTGACATTTAAGTTGTCCTGTAAAGTAAGCTAGATAATTTCACGGTGTTTTGCCGCAAAACTACGCGGTGTTGCAAAGCGACACAGAGGTGAACCGAATGCTGTGCTAATTCGTACGTTTTTTTTTTGTCGCGATTGCCGGAAAATGGTTATTCGTAATGGCAACGAGTTGAACTTATGTTGCACATGCGTAGTAGTATGTTGACAAAAAATATACAACTTCGTACATGCGAAGATATTGTCTGCCACGATGAATGTTGACATTTAAGAAAGGAATAATTTAATATGATATTACTTGATATATGTTCAAACACAAAGGTCAACACAGTTCGATACACATTTTTTTATGGTTTTAGATAAATGCGCACAGGACGACGATTGTCATGACGACAATTCCGCATGTTTACATGGCGACTGCTGGTGTAAACAGGGATATAGAAAATTTGACAATGCTTGTGTTTCAGGTAGGTTTTTGTTTCTGTCATTTAAATTTTGAAAGTACTTATGAACAGAATTTGTATGTGCACTTTACATAACTCCTTAAATAAATATAATGACTTATTCAACCCATGCATTTTGAATGACACTAATGACTTTAAAGACTGCAACACAAAGAAAGAACTATGTGTGTGTGTTACTGGCTGCAGAAGTACACATTTTGTGTACGATGTTCTGAGAACGCTTAATTGGTACATTATAGCAATATATATATATACATATATATATATATACTTATTGTTTTAGTTGTTGGTTCAAAATGCCATCCCTATGTTGGCGATTTTACCTGCAATTCTTGGACATGGAGGTATGGGAACAGGCAGTACTACGGCTTTGACTATTCATGCGACAAAAACACGCTCACTTGTCAATGCAATACGGATGTTTTGAAACATACAAATGGAGTTTGTAATTCATTTAGGTAGTCGCAATACTAGTTCCTGGATACATGATGATGTTGATGAAGTATATTTAAATCACTTTCGGATATAATTGCGATGTCATTATTGCGTTATTGCAACTAGTGACATACATTTTTTTAAACGACAAGTTGCATAACATTTAATAAATACATACATTTTTCTAAATTATATAAACATATTTTTATAAACCAATTTATGCCTAGTGGACTCTCCCATCCTTCTAAATTGGATCAATTTATTTCCAAAATTAGGGATGTCTAGTATATTTATTTCTATATTTAGAATATTTCTTACAGAAATTCCTTTAAGCAAACAGCGTAGACCCAGATGAGAGGCCTTTTTTCTAGACGCTAGGCATAAATGGGTTAAATGTGAACATGTAGTAATTTGCGCATACATACTAACTTATATGCCCTCACTAGGATCAAATGATATCGATGTATTTGCTTACATTCCTTTATAGTTATATGACAATAATTAATGTTTGGGTGCAATTAATTCATGTTTAGAAGGTTTTAAATGACTGACACTATTGCTTGATTTAATATTGATTGGTAAACGTTTGTAATATACATATACACGTAGATCTGGGCTCCGAATGTCAATCTTCCTTGGATTGTGGTCGCAAGTCCAACATGTCCTGCGTTGAAGGTAGATGTTCATGTAGTACTGGCCATGTGCTGAGGGACTCCAAGTGTATCTGGGGTAAATATTATTTTATAAGTTATCGGCATTATTGCACATTAACGGCATCAACAGTAATTGAGTAATAAATTTAAAGAAGCAGATCAGTTGGGAGAAATGATTTACTTAAACTTGAGAAGTATATTAATTGTAGACGTGTTAAAAATACTTGTTTATAGTTTGGTTATACCGAAAAACGATATGACAGTGTCTAAAGTAATGTGTATAAAGGTTTTTCATAATTAAACTGTTACGCAACCATGTAGGCATAACAAAAAAGTAGTTTTTTATTATTATTCGTTAAAACTCCTTTTTTTAGCAATGTGTTGTCAAACACAAGTCAGTTACTTTACATTTAATACATATAAAATGAAACACTAAAATTAACATTTAAATGTCATTTAAAACAAAAAAGAAATACAATAAAGAATTTCAATAATGTTTGATCTTATGCCCCTTACTCAGTTATGGATGCAGAGTGTACTACGAGCAAAGATTGTTTTTACGAAGGATTTGAATGCAGACACACTGATCTCGGATTTTTTTGTCGCTGTCAAGCGGGGTATGCTGTCAATTCTCTGAAGAATGCAACATGTGTTCAAGGTATTTTCATTTGTTCTGTAACGGTACAAAATACACATATAACATGGTAATGTAGACACAAATTCAGTTCACTGAAATGATTCGAACGTCTTTAAAATCGGATTAATTAATCTTATATATAACTTTGTTTTTATTTTATATTACAGACGAAAGTCGAAAGCTTGTTAGATTGCAGTTCATGTGTTTTAGTCATTTTTAAATGTATGGCAATAAAGAGAATTGTGATGATGATAAAATATATCCTACTTATACATCTGAAGTTTTACTCAGTTTATTATTGTAGTAACACGACGTGAGCACAGGTAACATGTTTTGCATATTGCTTTTATGCCATGTTTGACTGTTTGTCAATTGTTCCCTTGCCTTAAATAAAGTACCTTGTGCTGTAACTATGATATATGTGTTACACGTAAGGATTGTAAAATAAATCCGTCGTAAGGCCATTCTCCCTCTACCCCTGATTCGAGTGGGGGTAATTGTCCGTTACTGACATAGGAAGGTACTGGTACTCCTGTTAACTCAGGAAAGTGTGATTTTAGAAACTGAACGTCGTGAAATGACTCAAATAATTTTGAAAACGGAAACAATCCAACATACAAACATGTCCGCATAAGTAACTTTAAATCTTCAAATATGTATACACCATAAATACTGCGAATATGTTTTTGAACTTTTCAGTTTACGGATCAAGCTGTGCGGATATTCACCTCTGTGATGGAGATACAGAAAGCGTCTTCTACCTTCGCTCATATTTTGAAATCCTATACAAATACGATGCATCGTACGGAAACAAAGAGTTTTACTGTGATCTAGACAATGTGTGCTCATGCGCACAAGGGTTCAAACGCAACAACGAAGAACATACTTGTGGCCAAAGTAGGTGTCGATTTGAATGAATTACACAAATTAGTAAACGAATTTTTCCAGTTTCATATACAGGTTATATACTTGTACATCGGTGTAAGTGCTTGGGGTAAACTCAAATTAATATAGAGGATAAGTGATTGCTTTCGGGGTATAACCATGACATATTTTCCACTGTAAAGTTACAAAATCACTATTTAAACGAACCCTTGAAATACTACGCAAGAAACAAACTTGCTTTTTATTTTATGTTTTTTAAATATTAGTTTAATATAGGTTATTTCATCGACGTTTTATACGATCATCACTTCCTTATTGATGAGTTGTAATTTGCTTAAGAAATCAATGGCCCGGCGCTATGTTAGACTTCAATGATTAGTTTCCATCTATTTAACGTGTAATTTGTTGGGGCTTCTTCTGGCACTACCAACAGGTATGAATCCTCTTGATTGGAAACGTCTTGACCAAAGAATAAACAAGGTATACAATAACTTAAGATCATGGTCACAACTAAGAAAAACGCAAATATTTTTTCGTAAACAAGGTTTATATATAGTTTATAGATTTGTGCTCTTTAAATGCAAAACTTTCGAAGATTACAGATGGATATTTTTCTAAAAACGGATTACTGATAGGTATAACTTGTTGTCTTCTGGGTAGAAATTTGCACACGACATAACAGACACATTTGTTCATCGCCATCCATCGTTTCCAGTTTGGAGCAGTTAGTGTAAGCAGTCAATACTTTATGGATAGACATTCGTTGATCAATTTTCACAGGAACGACTTAATAATCAAAGAAATTACCCTTTCAATTCAACACCAATATCCTTCGAAACGTAAAGGAACACTTATCAGTCCCTGGTCCCCAACACATCGCGTTATTTGAGTACATTCCACATTTGAAAAAAAACGAAAATGCAGTCTCATCGGTTTCATTCGTTTTATTCAAAACGCAACGAAATTTGTGTCCTTGACCTGACTGACGCAACTTAATGATTTCGTCAGCAGGCAAGCGCATGCAATTTGACGATTTGTTTTGCATTCATTTAAAAAAAAACTAGATAGGCTGTATTGGACTGATAACTTACGGCTTTTATTCTTATACGGAACCTTGACTTGAACGTTAAACATTACATTTATGTATTTATCAAATTTAAAAACCTATAAACGAGGAGTGAATGACCAAAAAAGTAGCTAGCTATGCACATGCAGTAGACATGTTAAGCAATGTAGACATGTAAAGCACACGTTTACATGACAGCTTGAATTCCTTCTATAAAAAATGTAGCTGTAGGATAAAGCTTAATATGTGTATGTTTGTCTTGTATTTAACATAACGTGTATGCCTACATGGAAACCTGTACAATAAAGCTTACCTAAACACTATGTTATATGTATTTCAGTTTACGGATCAGCATGTAAAACTGATATCGACTGTCAATCAGGCAATTCAGACATTTTATACAACGTTAATGGGTATATCTGCAATAACTATACGCAACAATGCGAATGCAGGGCTAGTTTTGATATTGCAAACATCAACTATTCGAAATTCAATCAATATATGAACTATTACGTCTGCAGAAAAGGTACAAACACGATTATTGCTATACATATTATAACAATATAGCAACAACTGTTCTCGTACGTTCATTTTTATATGTATTGATTCTACATTAATTGTTCTTCAGATTATGTATCCGTATGAATAGATCAGATTTTATTTTCAGCAAACACATGGGATTGTGAGTCCGACAAAGACTGCAACGTCTCGAGAGAGAACACCGTTTGTACCACTAGTTCAATGTGTAACTGTGCTGAAGGGTTTTTTCAAAAGGGTGACGATTGCATGTTGGAAGGTATTACAAACGTTTTACATAATATTTTAGGGATATGTTGATGCAAACACATATACAATTATTTAATTATATTCGTACAAAAAATAATAAATTTATTCATTTATATAGAACATAACAATATACTTATCTTCTAATAACTGAATATAAATATATTCAAGTGAATATTTGCCAAGAACTCGTCCCAACATTACCGGATCTCTATCGTCGATCCCCAACCTACATCCTCACTTCAACCGAGCCGCCAATAAGAGATGACCGTTTAAAAGACACGTGGTACAACATTGGCAGTACCATGATCAGTACAGCAGAGACACTGAATGGGAGATCACTGGGCGCTTGTGGGACGTATTATCCCATTTATCTCACAGGTAAGACCAGTTATTCATGTTTTCATTCAGAATTCTTAAAGTTTAACTATAGAGGTTAAAGTTCAATGTATAATTTAAAAAATTGGCTTCCAAAAGGAGATATAGACTAAAAGGTTTTTAATGAAGAGTATGGATTTACCATACTAATTTATGCATACATGATCACGCCGCACGGTCCCGTGAAATAAAACAGTTTCACTTTGGTATCAATGAAACAACTCGATATGCTGTAAGACCATGGAGTACCTATATCGGCGTTTGTATTAATTAACAAATGAAATTAGAAACTTCCCCACGAAATATATACTTTTTTTTTTGGAAGTCAAAACCGAACATACTAGTTCTCTTATAGATCCAATAACAGATACTGAATATAACAAACTTGGGGCGGGTGCAAATATTACCAAAGAAGCCCGGATTGGAGGATTGCAAGAATTTGGAAAGCCTTACAACCTGTCCGTCCAGCTGCGAAAGTGTGGAGCAGAATACCTCGCAAAGCTACAGGCTCCACCTGTTGCATTTGCCGCATATTGTACAGGTAACACATCTTTTTAAATCGCAAGTTACATGTAACCTTCCCGTGCTACTTAGAAATAGTAGTACGCGTTAATAGTATAATAAGTCAAGCATATTCTTAAACAATAACTTTAAATTTGAAATACACAGTACAATAGCATAACATTTATAATTAAACTGAAGCAACGTTAATCCAATAGCAATCCAAGTATGTATGTTTATAAAGTTTTCGTTAAGTGCGTTTCAAGGATCATTTATTGGTAAAAGAATATTCGATTTCAGTTGTGATTATAAATTAAATATTCACTGCATTGAACATATACGACTTTTTTCCATCAAATACTTTGATCTACGACAATCAGTTACTTTTTTCTGAGAAATCAAAATGTGTTCAGAATATCTGCACGCTTAAATCAATCAATTTTATTGATATAACTATAATTCAGCTTCGGCGAGACACACATTATGGTTCCTATAAAAACAATACTATGACGTCATTTAACAATATTTAATGACGTCATAAAGTACACAAACGTACTATATGACGTTGAGGCATTTCATCATATTTGTATATGTTATGCATGTTTATATAAATACATGTGTTGTTTGATAAATACGTAGATAAATATGAGTTAAATGTGTAAATACATGG
Organism: Dreissena rostriformis; assembly: GCA_007657795.1. Taxonomy (NCBI): domain Eukaryota; kingdom Metazoa; phylum Mollusca; class Bivalvia; order Myida; family Dreissenidae; genus Dreissena; species Dreissena rostriformis. The sequence goes on from VMBQ01008387.1 coordinate 29,814, forward strand.
TTGAAAAAGCTGGACAAAATTTGAGATTGGACTTCAAGTGACAAAAAATCGTTGTGCGTGGCATTGTTTTTAAACTTGTATTTGTGATGCACAATACCATAACAAAGAAAATATGTTGCCTCCGGTGAAGGATGTCACTCGCGTATTTAACACCATACACTCTGTTTTTATATTTGTATTATTATCGTATAAGTCGAGGTCTGTTTCATTTATTGCACGGTTGAGCCTAGAGTCAACAAAGATACTTTCGCGCCATATATTATCACACGGTACGAGTTCAGTAAGAAGCCATGTTACGAATGATACAAAAGCGTAATTGAAACACATTTACGTAAATATATAAAGCATTATTTACAGAACATTGAAGGGAAGCATTAAAGTCAGATTTATATGACCCGTGTTGTACATGGTGAGCATGTCACTAAATAATCGATATATGTGTTGTATGCCCAGTAAACGCATTGCGTAAACTCAGTCGAGCTTACCACTAGGCGCAGTGTAAGAAGCTTACAATGAAATACAATGTATATATTACAAAGTTACATTTGACAGCAGTTGAACCCGGTTCGTGTCCGTTATTAAAGCTAAATATGTATCGGTAAAAAAACAAGAGGTAAAATTAACGTGATACATCGATAATGACCAGATTGTCCCGTTTAATGGTCGGAATCATCTGTTAAAAGTGAGTGGTAAAAAATGGATGTATTAATTCAATATCAACCAAAACAAAAACGTTTCGGTGTAGCATAGAAGTGACATGTGTAATATTTATTTATTAATTTCAAATCATGAAATGCAAACGAACAATCCACTAACACCTACAAGCGAGAAAAATGAAGTATGCTACGCTAAAGTTATTACTTTTATTATAAAATATATGTATCTGATCTCTGCCTCGATAAGAGGTTAATTTATTATAAATGGACACTTACATACGCGCATCAGTCGAATGCAGAGCTCAATGTTTAGAAATGAATGAAATAAACGGACTTTTCTACATCTCCAGCAGCAGTCGTTATAATCAATATTCAAACCTTCCCCTAGTGCAACAATAAACATTGAATATATACCCATGAACAGGAATGCATATATAAACATCCAATTAGCAAGCAAGACATGTATATATAGTTATACCATTTGCTTACATCAAACAAAAGTGTTTCTGATATTGAGATGAATACCATTGAGATTAAAATAAAATAATATGTTTGTGACAAAATACTATTTAATAGGTTTTATTACTTAAGTACTTATAACAGGCAACATTACGTCTTCATTCTTGATACAATGACATAAGAATGATACACATGTAGAAATAATAGAACTCCCGGAATATTAGCAGGGATCAATTATTGTCAGCTAGTGTTTCTTGTTACTTTAGGCAAATGCCATATTGCCTATACACTACCAGAAAATACATACACTATGAAATATAACATAAAATCATTATTTAAGCCGGAGTGTACGCCTTCGAACAGTCAATGAAAAATGTATGGGTGTACAGAATTAATCAAAAAGCATAAAAATTAATAATGAATAATACAATTTCATCGTAATTTAAATAAAACACTATACAAATTAGTTGTATTACTGTTACTTTACTCTATGGTTACGAAAACACTCGTGCAACATATTGCATTTTTTCGTGGCACGATTTAAAAATAATTAAATAAAATAATATCACATATAAGCTGAATACCCGTATGTTAACGAGTTTTAGAACTAAGCACACATTCCAGATCATCCTAATGCAACTTAGGATGAAGTTCGCATATAGGGTATACAATGCCAAATTGTATCATTAGGATGTATATTCACACTACACATATTCCATATAATCCATATTTAATTCATAACTGTAATAGAGAAATGTTTCTCTAATAAAAAGGACCTCGCTAAACAACGGGCTTGGACACATTATTAGAAAATTTATATCATGATTCTCAAATCTTTACATGAAACAATGACACACAGATGTAAAATCAACAAACACGTGTCAGATACAACTCCATATGAAAGTACTTATGTTCACTATTGCATCTATGTATTCAAAATAATATTTTAACTATTACAATATGTTGAATTTGCAGACACTGACAACATGTTAGTTTCTAAGGGAAACTCGACCGACCGATGGACGTTTCTTGCACAAAACCTCCAATTCTATAGTGAGATAGACGAAGAGTCATCAACTCACAAATACAAGCCTTCAGTTGTCTTCCGTTGCCATCCCCTTGATAAATATTACAATTCGTACACTAATGATTGTACTGGATGTAACAGATACCGTTATGACACAGACGGATGGTTTTATACAATCCATTGGTAAGTGAGAAGATTTATACAATAATGTGTACAGGATAAGGAAAACTTCTGGATAGGTAATCATCTCAGTAACTAAAATAAATTGCACGATTTTTCACTTTGCAGTAATGTGTGTAATATTTAAGAAAACAATGTTTGACTAAAAATTTAAAATTTAGGTACGTTGATGGACTTAATTGCAAGACAACTGGTCCTTTGAAGCGGAGTGAGCTACACGCCAGCGATTTGACTGAAAGTGAGATTAGCAATGCGTGCTGGCATAGACACTTTGGCTTCCAAGTATGTTATCATATATCTATGAGTACAGGACGCATTTGATATATCGTTAAACACTGATAACGACTACCAATTGTGTTGACTGTATCGTTGTTATTCATTTTACAGATACAGTGTTCGTTCCAATGGTCTGAGACAAGGTTCGGGAAAAAATCATCTCCTTTCTTCAGCAAGACAATTCATACCGGATTCGATGCCGTAAGTACGTTTTAGATACACAATATTCAGCTGACATATTAATCATAATTATAATTGATATTAACACAACAGACGAACGTTTTTGGCATATAATACATGATGTATTTATGCTTTTTGAAGTGGACTATTATTTCATCTGGTTCTGGAGAATTTATCGTACCATCCATCCATTCCACACCGATCGGCTGTCAATCATCTGCAAGTGAAACAGATGAAACGTGCCTTATAACATGGGATATAGGCGCACATGGGACTTGCCCTTTTGCAAGTGCCAGAGAAGGTTCACAACAGTGTGGTCTTTCAATTTTGGGGTTGACGAAATACGGATGGGAACGATATGGCTCAAATAACTACGCTGTTTGGAGACTAATTTTCAACGAAACCTACAATAACGAGTTGCAAGCACATATCTTGTTTACTAATGGTTTTAAAATACTTATATCTTCGGATGTTAAACTGCAATCTTCGATTATGCTTGCAACCTTTGCACCACTGACAAGCGTTCACAAATTGTGGAATGGATACACAATTCCTGGCATCAGGGTTTGTAAAAAATATTCTTATATGAAATAATATCTCTAAGACACACATGTTCAATTGATAATACAGATATTTAAAGCACTTTAATCATCAACTTTTAACTTCTCGGATTAATGTACATACCTTTTACAACATTTTGGAAAATTATTTAATAATCTAATAATGCCGCGTTCCAAAATATGTTGTCCATTTTGCTTCCGCGGGATACTTTTGCTTCGTAATATGGGACACGAAAATTATATTTATTCATTTAAGCAGCTATGTTTTCTTATAGGTAATTACACAACCTTCAAGTTCTGATGTCAAAGAAACAGTTCGTATAGTGTTCGATTATGGTGTTGATACATCAGTACTTTCTAAGGAAACTGCAGGCGGAAAGAAGTACGTCAGGATTTCATATAAAACAAAAACGCATAGCTGCAGTAATATTGCCATCCAATGAACAGTTTGAAGTTATTGTTTTTTGGATATAAAGATAAACATCGCATCACACCAACGCATATATTATATAATACATAAATAACTGTTATTATTATTCTCATCACTTTTTAAGCTTAGTTTGTAAATATGTATAGTTGAAATACAATTAAGTTTATACGTGGCGCAGTAAGTATATGCATTAAACAATATTTGCACATAAAAATTAAGATTATACTCTGAACTGCATATCCGAGGATTTTCGGGTTCTATTTCCGAACCGGCCGTATAACCTACGTTGTGAGTGTTCATGTAATTATATCTAAGGTTTTTCTCCACCTACTTTTATTCAAGTAGAACATCTTAAGTTTTAGTTCCTGTCATTAGTAATAGCACTTAGAATTGGAAAACCAATTAACCTAGGAAAAGTGTGAGAAGGTTAACTTGCCACCAAGATATGACTAAACTAATGTTGATAACATGGAACTTCACAAATTAACTACCACCAAAAACAGATAATTTCTAAATAAATTGCATAATTAAAAAAGAACAGTTTTCATTCCTTTTACAATTCCGTATAATTTACAGTTTGACATACATGTTTAAAAAACACACTTCGTGTTATATAATTCACCAACTTATTTTACTGACACAATACAATCGTACTAACAGATATTCTTAAATAACCCGTGAAATAAAAAAAAATGCCATCCCCCAATATTTACATTTATCCTCCGTTTATCATTTATTTGTAAACGACAATTAACTTTTGAATGTCGTTAATGGACATTATTTAAGTAAAATACGGACTAATGTTGTTGTTGTTTTTTTTTTAAAGACCAGACGGTTATACATAACGTCCCCGTTGTATGGATTTTTATAGTTGTACTGTAATGTACTTATACTGTAAAACAATAATTCAAAATTATGTCAACTTTCAACACGTTTGATTGCACGGTGATGCTGTTACTTGATAAGTACTTGCATTAAACGTAATTTTAATATATTGTCAAGGTCGATTATCAGTTATTAATTATCAATTATCAATTAAACTAATCCTTACATACCGTTGAATATGTAAATGTCTTATTATATTTAGACTAGTTTTCCCGATCACAGATGTAGGCGAATTCCTGGTTTTTAAAAGCCGCAAACACGTCGTAGAGGTTTGTAGTTCCTTTTTATGCCCCCGAAGGTCGGCATATAGTGATCGCACTGTCCGTCTGTCCGTCTGTCTGTCTGAAATTCCGTCATACTTTGAGTTTAGGTTTCGAAAAATGTGGAAAAACACTTTGCGTTTAGGTTTAGAAAAATGTGGAAAAGGGGGGCATATGTCATCCTATGGTGACAAGCCTTGTTTGTTTTTGAAAAACATGCATGCTGAATTACATAGGAATAGTAAGAAATATCGCATTTTACTGTTTGACCAGAAACTTCTATTGAAATACAATTTACTAGGAACTGTTTGTTTTAGTATAAGCTATATTTAACTATGAATAATTATTCATAATTTGGGAAATAAAACACGAGGAAAGCCAAATAACAATTGTAAACATTAATGCCACAACAAACCATTCGGGATAAACATGCACTAATAATATTGCATTTACTATTTGTTAAGTCCACAATTGGAAAGTAATATTATATAAATTACAAATGGTGTTTCTCCAATTTTCGTACAAGTATATATTTTTCTTCCACATATCGTGTTTTCATAGGTCAATATTCAAACGGAAATTTGTTCGAACGGCATTTGTGTGTGTGGAGTAATCTTTCGGAATGGTAATGAAATCTACATGCACAACATCTGCAATGGGGTCAGTCGTGAAGGCTTCATTTACATCGGACATGGTGAAGATGGAGTTCTTGATAAGGAATATAAATTTGACAAATCTGAAACTGCTCAATATTACTACGGGCCTGGATGGTGGTCAAACGAGGTAAAACAAAACGAGATAATAACAATAATTCAATTAAATAAATGAATAAATGAATAAATAATAATAATAATAATAATAATAATAATAATAATAATAATAATAATAATAATAATAATAATAATAATAATAATA
>VMBQ01008387.1:43598-57518 GCA_007657795.1 Dreissena rostriformis
TACATGTGTAGACGAAACACCGAGTGACATGTAGTAAGAAAGTCGAAGTCAATTGAATATTAAAATTATTAGCCGAACAGGATATCGGTATGTTGTGTAATCACGATGCTTTAAATGTCTTTTAACGAATCCAGTTGCATTAGTTCGGCAACTGCATGGAAACATGTGTGTTCTCGATGAAAACGGTCACGTCCCGTGTTCCACAATCTTTCAGCAATAGGCATATAGTGCGTTTCATACCTTGTGTATATATAATACCTATACGAGGGGTATTTTTTCAAACTGTGTTTTTTTGTCAATATTCGTTGTTGAAGAGTCACACCATACACAATAGGTGTACATTTAACAATCTGGAACCCCTGGGGTAAGCTCGGGGGGGGGGGGCAAATTTATGATACTGCTGCCTGTGAACGGGAGTTATCCATTTAAAATGAACTACAAAATATTACGTAAATCTGAGTATTGAGTATATCAAGTGCACAAGACATTGGGCCGGTTTCATAAACAATTCTTAAGTGTTTCGTCAGAATTTTGCGATTCTGACGTACGAACGTTTATGAAACGGGGCCATTATCACTGAAGTCTAGGCTTGATGTTCGATGTTCTGTTAATCTCAATGTACATATTTACTCAGCCTGCACTGACGACCTTGGTTGTGGCGGTATAGCTTATGCGACATGCATCAAAAAAGCATGCACGTGCTCGGTAACATCGGAGCTAAACAGAACACATGGACAATGCGAAAGAAAAGGTTACACTGGAATTTTGTAAAAGATTTTGTTTTGAAAACTGTTGAAGGTTTAACATACTCAATAAATGTATATTTAGAAACAAAGACACATTTAAAATTAATGTATATACAACAAATAGTATGCTACATTGCTTTGGTAGTTGGAATAGATTGCTTATTAGAACAACAAGAACAACAAGCGTTTATTCCAAACTCCGGTTAATGTATGCATTTTCGTTAATTTTATATATGATTGCGGTTATGGTAAACTTTATTTGTTGATTGCATTAAAATAGGACTCGGAAGTTCCTGTGTCGCCGATACCGAATGTGGGCTGGTCACAGGCGCAATTTGTGATATTGCTAAACCACGTGTTTGCGTTTGCGGCGAAAAGTATGAGATGAACGACACTGAGTGTATACTTAAACGTAAGTTTTTGTTGCTCATTCGCCCATGTCATTTAAAAAATAATACATTTATGGAAGTAAATGTGTCAACTGTTATCTCAAAATTGATGTGTACTTGTGTGAACTATTTTTGTTTTTAGAACCAGGAGTTCTATATCTCAACAGAGTTGACATTTTCGTTGCTCAGTATATCGAACATGGCGAACACTTTGCGATTTTCCGATGTGACTACAGTATAGATCATGGCTTCTATTACCAGATACAATGGTATGCAGGCACAGTTATATACGTTGTATATTCATTAATTGTACCTTAAGAGTGTCTTTGAAGAACATAAATGTATGATAAACGTAGGTAAAAATCGAATTATGTTAACATTTTTCAACCAATTTATAAACCAAAGCACAAACCATGCTATACATGAATAAATCAAATATGTATACTAAAACTGAAAAGGTATCTCCATGGCGAAATGATTAATTCTACCGAAGTAGTAGACTCGTCCAAAGCATCGGAGGCGTCAGTATTGAAGGACGTCGAACTCTACAATTTAAACGCTATGGTCTTTCAGTTCGACTCAAAGGTAAACATGCATGTTCATTTACCCAGCATATTAACGTTTACGTAGTCAATAACAATCAGTCTTTTCTTGGAAAGCAATGTTCTGTTATAGTTTCAAACTGTCTCTCTATCCTACATGCGGTAAACAATGATATTAGAATGTAATGTTAACACGATATCACTCAATTTTAGCTTGTGTTTGTCGTATTACAATTTAATCTAATCGAGAATAAGTTAAAATTAAATGATGTTAGGTAAATAATTTCACTTAATCTTAGCATACAATATGTTCTTGCAATTATTGGCTTATAGTTGCGTTGCCGGGTAACTGCCTACAATGAAAGCGGTACAATTGAAATTAAGACTGTGGAAAGCAACGAATTTACACCAATGACAGTGAGTATATAAGGTTTGATGGATTGCATGCCCTAATCTTTTTTGTAAGTATTTATATGATTTAGAAATATGCAATGTGTGCAAAGTGTGATTTTACAACCATGAAACTATCATACAATTGTAAGTTGACATAAACCTATATATTACAAATATATACGTAATAATACGTGTGAATTATCGTGTATAAAGGCGAAAGAACGAACTGTACTTCATAGCAATGTATGTTTAACTGGATATTTTGTCTGACATATCAACCACTTCGCAATTGCTATTTATTTTAAGATTGTCACTGGTAATAAATTTAAAAGAAAACGCCATTATATTGAATTATTGCAGATTTCATCGACATCTCTTTCATTTCCGCGAGGACAAAGTGCGTCGTTAACTGTAAAGCTCTATGTGCCGTTTGGTTGTGGTACACACTCCGGAGACTGTCGACTTCAATACATTCTACATGACCCTTTGGACCCCTACGATTGCATGGATTCGACCATTGCAGTGTTGCACAGCGATACGTGCGGAGGCCGTATAGAAGGGTCAACTGAAACTGACATTGAAACGTTTTCTTTAACGAAACATGAAACCACTATAACAATAGTCGCGAAAAACAACAATAAATATAAATTGAAAAGCGAGTTTCAGTTGAAGCTTCAAACATTCTCGGATGATAATCTAAAGAATCTTTGGCAAGGGTTTACAACCACAATTGCAGTAATTCCTTTCAGTATTCTTGTTAAATGTGTTTTGCCTTTTTGATACGAATTTTAAAGCCAACGGTAAAAACGAAATTACGTATTTTGTTTTCTAATCAATAAGAAAGTTTTCATTTTAAATATATAAAAAACTACAAAAGCAACAATAATGCTCGTAAACGTCGAATATTTATTTTACATTTCTTGGTGAGCATTTTACGTATAATGAGTATATTGCTTGTAGGTACATGTAACTGATGGCCATTCAATTCAAAACAGTCCTTGTTATTCTCACGTCGATCCGCATATGGGGACTTTTGACGGACGGTATGTTTATTTGTGTTCTTATACATATGAAAAGCTTATTCAATTTCTTCTCAAGTGACTCTGTTGATGGTTTATGTAAGGGAACTAGTTTCTTCAACGCTAAATAACCGCTAATAAAGCAGACTAGAAACGCGTGATCAAGCTAAAATAAAGAGGTCGTCTTCAATCCAGCAAGCAATAATACCCCAATTTATTTTCATTCATTCTAGTGATAATATGGTATTGCAACAACAAAAAACTGATAGTATATTTGTATTACTTAAGAAGTCAGGGTTAATGTATGTACATAGTCAATCGTATTTTAGCATGCACCTAAATTTGTTTTCTGTTTAGCTCGTACGAAAACCAAAATTCTGGCGAATTCATCCTTGTCCGTCACAAGAAATATCCCATTGAAGTAAGATCGTTTTAGTTTATAGTTGAGTTATCTAATGTTTGTACTTCATTAATGCTTAATAATAGTAAATACTGTATAAAGCAGGGTTAAATGTGCATTTTTGCGGCGTTTATTAATGCATACAGAGATGATTATTTTCAAAACATATACCGTTTGTCTACGTTGTTATTATTCACGATTTGAAATTTATTAAAAAAATAAACAGCATTCGTCTGGTGCTTACAAAGAAAGGAACTGCCGAATCAACCCATTTATGCTTGCATTTTTTCCACTAACAATAAAACATTATTATATTCACTTGCTTTCAATAATCTTTCAAGGTCGACATGATTACACAGCCTTGTTCCAATTGGGGTCCAATTCCAACATGTGCTTGCGCCGTAAATGTAAGAGCTGGAGGTGATATTTTCACGATAAACCACTGTAGCGGACACCTAACGAAATACCTTTCCAATAAGGATGAAGCACTGAAAGTCTACCGGGAAAGTTCTTCGGAATATAAGGTTCGTGCTAAGAATAGAATTATAATATCCTGAAATCGTTTCACTGACCTAATCTTGGTATTTGTGACGGAATATTCTTGAAAACGTTTTTGTTTTAAGAACCATATATGCAAACGTTTTACTTGTATAAAATAATGTGTTAAAGCATATGATTAGAAAGTATTTTAAATGGCAAGAAAACGATTGTTAGACATAATACTTGCTAAGGAAGAAGTATGTTTATCAAACCTACGTAAATTCTTCATTGTTTAACTCTTCATATGTGTTGGTACAATGTTATCCTGTCGCTATAGTTATTAAGGTGTATTAACGAGTGTGTGTTATTACTCATAAATATTTCTGTATTATTTATCATGATATTTCAATACAAGATAATCCTGCCCACCGGAATGTCTGTGAACATATACTTGATGACATGGGGTAACTACATAATGAATGTGGACATTTATCCATCACCACATGACGTCAATCAGGTTGAAGGATTGTGTGGAAATTATAATGGCGATCCAGAAGATGATTTAATCCTGCGAGACAGTGGAACTTTGTGGACATCAAGTTCGGATAATTCTGACAGGGTCTGGCCTTGGGCTGTGTACCCGGATGAATTCTCTTTCTCATGGGAGTACGTTGTTTTATCACTCCATTAAAACTGCCCAGCAACATATATTTATATTTGCGGAAAGAGTTTAATTGTCATTTTGTATACTTATGCCATCAATAAGGTAAACATATGCGCATTTCGTTGTATATATGTATTATAATCTTAAGCATTGTCGTAAGCATGTTATGGGATCTGTATTACCTGCGTCTGTTTACAAATTATGTGATATTTTCTGTTTCAAGCCTTACACACAAATGGAAGGAGAGCTTGCTGAACCCAGCTGTCTACGAGAATACGTTGCCATGGAATCGGGATCAAACATTTTGTATTTGTCCAGGTATACAAGAAAACAACTTTCAGTCCGTCTGCTCCAAGCACGAAGACGAGTCTTGTAACATTCCTGTTTTGAGACGAGGAAAACTGCTTACTGGTACCCTACAAATATCCAGAGATAAGAGAGGTGCGGTTAGTAAAGTTGTAAAACACCGAGTAGAAGATCATGTGAAGCAGCGTCTCGATAAAATGACAAACTCCTGGCATAATAAGGTTCTACATATACGCAACAAGGTAATATATTTCTTCTTTATATTTAACTTGCTTTGAACTGAACTATTTTTCATGTTTTCTTTTTTTTCCCATAATGGTCATTCCAAAGCTTTAACACGTAGTTAATGTGAATGTCTTTTATTTTCAAAACGACAATTTAACAGCGAGAGTCTACGCAAGCTCCTGCGACTATGATCCCCGAGAAAGCACGTACGTATTGTGCAGAGGCCTTCCTGAGATGTGCAAGTGTGCAGGCTGCAAAGGATCAAATTGATACGGACCTTGAGAAAACCCTGGAAGACTGTGCTTTTGACATGGTGGTACGGATGTTTATTTTAAAATTACCGTGTTTGCTGTTTTGTATTTTTTGTTGAAGTAACAAGTGTCATTCTGTTCGATAATATAGTACACAAAAATACGACAACAGGTTGTTTTTTTTAAACATCTTTAAATTTACACTTCCTCGGGTATTACGTTTTTTTGTTAAACTTAAGCACTTTTAATGCCTCCTATTTCACTTTGTACATTGCATGTAATTATCGTTTAACGAATTGTTTCAGATGACAGGGAATTCACAGTGGGTTACTGCTCATTGCGACGCACAGACACAGGCACTTCAGATTGAAATTCAGAAAAATGAGACTATAGTTGAACTGTTTCCAGACATAGTCACAATTGTGAAGAATAGCTCTTGTCCGTCTAATTGTAGCAGTAATGGAAAATGCGTGGAAGGTATGATTTTGATTTCAATCATCTGTACTGGAATCCAACGAGAGGTCATTGCAATTATAATTCACAATAAATCGCACTATATTAATCATCATGTTCATACTGATACTTTTCTAGGTGCATGCCAGTGCTTCGACGGTTATGGGACGGACCTTTGCCTTATTCAGCTCTCAAAACCACCCCAGTTGCAAGAACTCGGCAACGATGGGATCTGTGATACCGGCAAAGGAGATATGTGTGACTGCATCCCAATAGTTGGTGACGGCTTTGTCGAGAACGCCATTTGTAACGTGACCATATATGAGGCATGTAATACCCATATAGGACATCACATTTGACCGATTTAGTTTGTTATTAATAGTATAGTAACATTTTCTTTACTTGCTACATATAATTACATCCCAATGTTTATGTATTTTCAGACCAATGAAAACAACGTCTTCACAATGTCACAGTCGTTGAGCCTTCGTTGCGTATACAACGACCTCAACGAAGTATGCGTACCTATTCAGGATGCCAAACGAAGACGAAAGAGGTCAACAAAAACCTTCCTTGCAACCATGTATCAGATTTCTGTCAGCAATGATGCAGTTAACTTTTGCAACCCGTCTCCAGTTATTGTTTTGGATGGCACCTGTCAAGACTTTTTCGTAGATTCCGCTGGAGACACAGTCATGATTTTGAAACCTGGGTATTGTTATATCGAGGGCAGATGTGTTGGTGAAGGGACGCCTGGAGATGATTCGTGTACGGAATGCAAGCCTGCGTCCTCTATTTTTGAGTGGACAAACGGTAAGAGAGGATCTATTATTTGCCATTTGAAGTGTAACTACATATTAATTAGCGAACATTGGAAAATATACTTAATATACAACATATATATATGTGCGTATAATTTATAGTCCATTATAAAAATGTAATATGTTCTATTCGCAAGCGTGTCATGGAGGCAGTAAAGACAAGAAACCAAGCATACTAGGCATCGCCATTGGTATACCGGCCGGAGTATTGGTGCTCGTTGGAGTAATACTTGTTTGTGTTCTGGTTGTGAAGAAACAAAAGAAAAACATTACCGTTCAATCAAGGTATTATAAATATTATATTATGCATGTTAAGTTCTGAATCAAACATGCAAAATATGTGTTGAAATTGAAGATAGTTTTTCACAGACTTGTAGTTAAACTTAAGAATGAAAAAAGTGTCTGGAATTGTTTTGATATAGAACAGCAGTAAATTTTAATATATAATTGTAAATTGTCTTCTCACAGTTCATCCGTTTCCAAATGTGGGCTTCTGCATAATTAATCATAGAGCTAAAACAATACATGGACAATATGTTTTATAAACAAACTCGATGTTTCATACCAAACCAGATCAAACCGTTTTAATTCGAAAACAATAAATCTAGTCTTTGCCAGAAATATGGTGACGAAGTATAGTTCAAATTATTCGATTGGATTCCAATTTTGTTCCTGTCGAATTTGTAATTTAAAATATAAATCTCATTCGCTTCATTATTCTCTATAATAATCAATTTGAGTTTAATTGCTAAAACGTTATATTGATCGATACGTTACATGTTTTACCAACTGCATATTACATAAATACTATGTCATACACCAAGGACTTACAAGACAGTTTACTTTCAATTGTTTGTCATAACGAATGTAAATTATTATTTGATTGCATATTGAGAACATTCTCAATGTAAAAATCCGCACACCAAACATCAAAATAGATTGACAACGCAATTTGTTTTTGTTTTAAGAAAGAGTAATGAGTATCATGATATAATTACATTTATGTATTTACATTCTAGGTCAAACGCATAAACAATATCACAATACATAAAAACATAGTTAGACTAATGTCATTCTGACAGCTGTTATTTTCAAATAATATATGACTATTTAAATAAATTAGATCTATATCTTTATTACAGTTATAAAATTATTTATAAATTGAAATGCTATATTTGACCTATGGATAACCCATTAAGCTGAGAGCTTAGTTACAATTGGGTCCATAAAAAGTACGAAAAAAAAATGATCAAGTTTTTATATGATCTTACTTACACACATATACTTTGATGTTTGATTGAGAGAAAACATGTGAATTACCTAGCGTTGGTAAATTATGAATTAGGTATGAGATGAGCTTAATTGGTATTAAACATATTCACAGACGAATTATTATTGCTTCTTGTGCTTAAGCCTATCCGTTATGCTGGCGTATTTAAGAAATGCTAGAATTCGGATAAATAAAGTAAACAAATGATTGTGCCATACACACATTGAACTCCAAGCAATGAATCGTATTTGATAATCTGTTGAGTCGAGCAATTCCATGAACCATGTTATTTATGGATGACGTTACTAATTGTATAACAGTGTTACACGGAGCAATTTCTTTATACAGGATTGATGTCGGTCTATATGATTCTACTGCTTCCAACAAGAAGCTGCAGCTGCGTGTAGACCCTGATATGTTCACAACCAAGACTGTACCCATGCATGTTGATGGCGATGGATTCGTATTTGATTTGCCGGAACAGCATGAAAGAAATCCTATCAGGCGCTTCAATGTCAACGAACCAGTAACTGAACGACCAGTATCTTCCGTGCCGAGGTCCATGATAGAAGGATCAGAAAATGCTGAAACGAATACCATGATCGAACGACCACCAACCGCTTGGTCCAATTCCATGATCGAGATGACGGACTAATTACAATAGAATTACAAGCAATGTATATATGCTAAGAACAAGTGCAGACATCACGCGCATAATAATGTTATCACAAATGAAGGGATTTGTTTTACAGACTTGTAACACATTCATTTAAAGTTTACATGGATAGTAAAGGAAATATTAACGTGTTTATATCTTAATGTTACACAGTCTAACATTTGAACTACCTAGTATATACAGTAAGGTAAACTCAAGAAGTCATATCATATTTCAGAAATATAAATTAAATTACTTGTTTCGTTAGTGGATAGTTGTTAGTGTTTCTCTTATGATGAATAATTTTCTTAAAGGACAATATATATCTAAACAATTTTAATAATAACAGTGACATTTGTGTTAGTGTTTCTATTATGATAAATACTTTTCTTAAAGCACAACATATATCTAAACAATTTTCATAAAATAGAAGTTGACATGTAAAATAACTGTGACATTTTTTATTTAGTATACTTTTCTTAGTTTTGTTTGTTTATTTCTATGTCTTTTTATATTTGTGTTGCTTTTTTATTTTGTGGATTTATCTTGTTGTTTCATTTTGTTTTTAATTTGACAATTTATTCATGGTTAAAACGATTCGGTATTCGTAGAACGCCTACATAATGTATGTAGTAGATTTGATTACTAACTTTTATGTATTTAACTTGTTCTAATGTTTTGTAAAATAATAATTTCATTTATAATGTTATCTCTTCCTGCTTTTTTAACACTTACACAATTCATCCAGAGTACGAGATAAACGACCCCTTGACTTTTAATCACATTGCCAAAATCAATTGATTTCGTTTTTGGCTAAACATGGAACTTTAATTATTTGTGTTTTCCAATTTATTTGACAGCATTTCAGTCACACTTTTTGTATGAGCAAGCTTAGCCAGTCTACGCGATAATCAGATACTAATTGCACATGTTGATATGACTCATAATTGATCAGCTTGGATTAAACTTCGGGCAAAAGTCGGAATACATTCGTATTCGTCAAATTCTTACACTTTATTATTTGTAATATTTATGAAAATACCGATATGTCTTGGGATTATTTATTATTAATGTAGTTGCATTTAAAAGTTCGAACAATTTCAAGCATATTGGTAAATTTTTACGTTGTGTTATTATGGGACCATTTTTAAGTAGTTTATTTTTAAAATTATATGCACTTAACTTGTTTAGATTGTTGTATGAAACACATCATTTATTAACACTTGTTTAGATTGTTGTATGAAACACATCATTTATTAACAATCACCTGTGTATCTTTTGTTTTGTTCTTGCACTTTTCAAGTTATCCGAAATAAATTCCTAACATATACAACTGGAGTTGTCTTATTTTGCAGTTGTAACTATCCGTTAGCCAGAGTAAAAAACAGTTGTTAATGATGCAATAATATTGAGTTCAAAACATGTTTAGTGATAATAAAAGAAGAAAAGAAAAGCACGTATAGATATATACACATGTGTGTAATGGACATGCATTTCATTTAAGCTGCACAAATATAAACAATACAACAAAGCAATTATGTAAATAGTTTTGCTTTTAACTGTATAGATTAATTAAATGACTGTCGAAATAAATGATTATTTGACTAATTAATTAATTAATTAATTAATTAATTAATTAATTAATTAATTAATTAATTAATTCATGATTATTTGACTAATTAATTAATTAAGTAAGTAATTAATTAATTAATTAATTAATTGATTCATCTTCCGATCCATTCTATCTTGGTTTTCATATAGAACAACACGGAAATTAAAGAGCAGTAAACATTTTGATTGCTGATATATAATAAGTAAATTTGAATAAACACATATTTACAGGACTTAGTCTATTGTAAAAACACTTCTACATATTAATTTAAAAATAAAACCAATATTTTTAATTTAGACCTTTGTTTTTTTTTTTTAATGGAGATACTCGTCACTCGATACTTCATTTGCATATTATTTGCTTTGCTGGTGTTATGGAAGGTACGCCTTAATAGTACACAACACATATTAAAATATATTCTTGTTGTTATGTTTAAACCCGAAAGGAAATAGCCACTTACCATATGTGAAGCATTGCTAGAACACATGCTGACAGAAAAAAAATAACCATGTGGAGAAGACTTAAGAACAGTTAAAACTGAACGGATGCTCAATTATGATTTTGCACATAGACTTCGATAATCCCAATGGAGGTGATTATGCTATATGTTGGTATCATTGCACTTCAATTTGGACACTATTAGGCAATCGATATTATATACAATTATCAAAACAGTTATTTAATATAATGCACTTTAGTTGTAACAGTGTGCAGGTGCATGTAGTTTATAAGGATTTTTGTCTTGCATTATTGGTCATTTGTGTTGTTGTAGTTTTAAAAACAGTAAAATAGCTAGATTGTCGCTTGAAGTTAACACATAGAAAAAGCCCCATACTGTTTAAGTTTCAATGGCAATGACGGCATATTACCACAGAATAGTCAACGATAACTAGACTGTATTAATATGACTACTCGTTATGTTTACGTCGAGAACATATTACGTTTAAGATGTCATCAACTCTTTATACTAATCGCATATTTTGTTCATGTGTGTACAATAGTTCATACTTAAATTATATACCCGTGTCGCAAAATTATAAACCTTTCAACCAACGGTACATTCGTGCATATGACCTGCTTTTTAGCTCGCAAACAAATAGAGACTGTCCAAGGTTATACGTTTTATTTGTGACAGCACAAGCAGTAAACTCATTGATCATTAACGTCATAAATACAGTTGAATAAGCTTGGCTGTCTAAATGGGTGACATGCTACTGTCATTAGTTACTCACGTCCCTCTCCAGACCATTACACAGAGTAGGTCTTTTGGAACCTCGGGTGAAAATCACACAATTGAAAACGCATTGGTGACCTGACATATGTACACTGTTGAAAAAAGTGTATGTGCTTAGTAAATAGGTAATCCATAGCCCTAACTGAAATAACATAGTTTTGGTTATTATGTATATGAACTACCATAAATGATTACAGAAATATATTGCGTCGACTGCACTTAAGCCCGGTTTGAACCCGCACTGTGCGTCAGTTAATTTTTAAAATGTCATCAGCAGTAGCCCAAAGTGTAAAACGTTCGTTAAGTATACTAGATAATAACTCAAGAGGGTTATACCTCGATAATTGTTAGGTATTGTCCAATCGCCATTTTTATAAAGGGACAAATCAGGCCTGTTGACCAGCTGTGTGGAAATGTCGCTGAAAACACTTCCAATGCGTGACCTATTACATAGAAACTTTTCAAAAAACATATTCATATATTATAGTGTCCGACGAACACGCCTTATTATTACCTTATCGTTTCTTGGCCATAACGATTACGTCCATTGATATGTATCTATCGAGATCCTTGTACGAACTGCCAGAGTAATGGTTACTGTCAAAATTGCGAACTAAATTTTTACTGTTTTCATTATTTATATAACCTTCATTTTAGCCAGGTTTAAACGTGTTCAACAAACTCAATGATTTATATTGTTTTTCCGTTTGGATTCGGGGATCGTTTTTGATTTACATTTTCCAAAATTCTTTAGGTGATTTGGATTTCATGCTGTCCATCTTGCGTCCTAACATTCGATTAAAATCTATCTTCGTTTTTTTCTTATACGGACTGGCGATTGTTATCGTTGTTAAATTTTGTTATATTTGTATAAATCATCCTAATATAATTTACGTTTTTGTTCGCACTCCGCATTATACCATTTTGTTCATTTTTGTGGCTAAATCGAATTTATTTGCATCGGATTGAATAGTGAGTTCGCAATTAGAATTATACATAGACGTTAGATTAGGGTAGATATTGAAGCTAGCTCATCTGTTTCATCGATATGTTCTTACCCGCGTATTAGCAAAATTCAGAAATAAAAGCTTCATTGGGAAACATATTCCATTTTATAAATGTTTTTGATTCTCGCTTATATTGTTTGCTAGTTGTTCCGGTATTTAAATTATATTCAATGGAGGCATGATTTGAAAGTTCATTAAATCTTCTCTTGCAAAGTGCACACTATTTTAAAAGTTTGCCGACCTTGTGTATAGATATTTATCTAAACATTGCACATTATGTAACACACCTTACAATTCCAATATCGTTATGTAATCTACCGTTTACAACTCAAAAATGTGTAGTTATACATAAATCTTGTAATGCATCCCTGATTCGATTTGAATTAAAAAATCGAGATTACTTGAACTACGATTATATGCAATATAATTTATCTTTCGTTCAATTATTGCATTTGTGTCTCCCGTAACATACACCGCACCTCGCTCGCTGAAAAAATATATATATCAGATTAAATAATCTTAAAAATATAACCATCCAATCGATATGAAACAGTTGAACTTTCGGGTGCTATTATATGCCGGTCAGGCCTCGATCATGGTCCCAGCACAACGTGAGATGTAGGCAAAAGATAACGCATGAACTTGAGTTTATATCGATACAAAGATCCTTATTAATTGTATTTTACAAGTTGTCTTTATACCCGAATACTTTTAAAACGGAATAAAAAAAGGAAAGGAGCAATAATTAATATTCATGTTAATGATACAAACAGTATTTTGAACCTCTGCATAGAAAGAAAATGTGGTTTCTTAAAGAAAACTCTGACTCATAATTCATGATTAAGTGCACAAATAACTTTAAGGTCGCCGTGTCGTAGTGGATATGGTGTCCGCCTTGCGATCGGGAGGTCACCGGTTCGATCCCAACAGTGGGGGCGTTCTTTAGATCTCCCCCAAAGGCACCAAATATTGGTTCTAGTCCCATGAAACGGACCGAGAGCGGTTTAAATAAGCCTAAGGCTTTCAATGCAATCGAGCTTAAATAAAAAGGTTTAAACTAAACTAACTTTAAGGATATTTTCATATGTATCTCCTTAACTACATATCGATATCTCTGCTACGAAGGAGGACGACACCTGCTGGGACGCTGATATTTCTTCGTATTTTATCAAAACATTGTTTTAATAATATGATATGTAAATATAAAGTGTAACATTGAAACTAGGTATAACCTGTTGTGCTGGCTATATTGAGTGATCTGTAACCGTATAATATTGCACTGCTTACTTCCCTTGGATATAGTGTGGTGTCGCCTTCGACCAAGGCGCGAATGTTCGAGGCGGCGACCGCCCCGCATGGTGTAAGTTTCCACATGTTATCAATGTTTATAGCTTGAATTCTGTTAAGGCAGTAATTATTTTTGAGGTATATTCGTTTGTTCAGGTTTTTTCTG
>VMBQ01008388.1:27754-69100 GCA_007657795.1 Dreissena rostriformis
GATGATGATGATGATGATGATGATGATGATGATGATGATGATGATGATGATGATGATGATGATGGTGATGGTGATGATGAGGATGAGGATGATGATGAATATAATGTATAGCCATTTTGAATTTAATAATAGCTTCAAGTGTGTGGTTTAGAAAGATGTACGTCAATATTTGTTTACAAATTGTACAGGATTTACTTAAAATATCGGTAATTCGGTCAAATGTCTACATCCCTTATAACCTATTAAGTGCGTAGGTTCTGACCTTGCCCGCTTTATAGTCGTATATCCTTTAAAAGCAAATGAGTAATGATTTCCTTGATAAGCCTGTACAGACGAAACTAAAATTTGATTTTCGGTTAAGAGAGACTTCCCTTAAACAAATGAGTCCATTAACGCGAAAAGTGTCGTCTTGATTAGCCAGTTCAGACTTCACATGCATTGAGCCCAGCTTTTACAAAAAAAGTTGATCAAACTAAATTCACATAGATCGATAAAAAATTTGTATAGGAAAACAATAAATTGCACCTCACTAACATAATTATAAGGAGAAACAGTCTTGTTAACATCTGCTAGTCTTTAAGGAGAGTTATTAGGACGATACATTCAGCGTGACATTTCATCTGTTTACATAAAAAGTGTGGGTCACCAACTTTGTAAAAACTATCTCTTATGTTTAAAGCGAGTATATTAGATCTTAATAGCCATTGATTTAAAAAAAAAATCCCGCGAGTAAGCCCGAATTAATAAATTACTGTTCTGCATCGGCAAACCGCGATTTACAAACTTATGCAATCTTAGTTACGTCAAAATCTAAATAAAAGTGAAATCATATTATCTTGAAATAATACCAAATATGTTTAAGCCTAAAGTTTCTCACTGCCATCAAGATCTTAAAGATAAAGGCATAGGTATTGGAGGGATACAACATAAAGCCTCATATATTTAAACAGAAAGTTGATATCGCAGAGTATTAGTATAATAACTGATATGTTAAAAGTTGTGGAGCGTTTGTTAATGCTTTAATATTTTTGTTATTATCTTACTTGATTGTATGCCCCTTTAACGACTTACATTTTCTATGACACGACAAAATAAGTGTTTTGCCTATCCGGATGAAGCAGTTCGTGTCAATTATTCGCATCTGCTGACGTCTTTGCTTTTGCAAAACATCCGTAATCATGTCTGAAAAGCGGCTTAAGTATTATATCCTGAATGTATATTATATCCTGTATCTCATATCAAGAACAAGTGCAAAGATTCAACCTCAGGCCAAAATAGAAAATGCCATTTGTGTCAACTAACANATTTCCAAAATGTATATAAAACAGTTTAAAATAATTTGGCATTAAAAAGATGTCAAAGAACATTTTCACAATAATGTTTTGATTCAACAATATGACGGTATGGTCATTTCTTATAAATTTATTACAAAAGTTATTTTGTTAAGTGTATTAAATTAATTTGCATAATTAAAGGATACAGGTATCTACAAATAAATAAATTCTCACCCTGTTATGCATAATGTATTGTGTTTAATTGGATCTTTTGCCAGATTAACAGCATTTTAGTCATAGAACATCAGTTAGTTAATCTTCTAAAACAAGAGATTGTCAAGTGTGGAAGCACTGATGTCAATTATACTACATTTCCATGGTTACCTCTTCAACAGCGTCCGAGGATGATCCAGGGGAGCTAACCTGGAAGGCACTGTCCAGGGCTGAGTAGTCCACAGTTATCTTCCCGCTGTCAGTTACCGGGGGCGACCACACACAAGGCTCTCTGCCAGCTGCAACATATATCAGCCGCACTCTGGGTAAACTGGGCTTAATGCATGTGCGTGAAGTGTCATCTTAGATAACTCTGTGCGGTCCGCACAGGCTAATCAGGGGCGACACTTTCTGCATAGACTGGATTTTTGTTAGTGTCGTCCCTGATTAGCCTGTGTGTACTGCACATGCTTATCTTTGACGACATTTAACGCACATGCAATCAGTCCGGTTGTCTATCCTATACTATTGACATAAATTATTGACATTTATACTTCAATAAAAGTGACTTTTAAGGTATGCAGCATTTTAATAAAAGCAAAATTCAGTTCTGTTTAATTTTACTGGATGGATACAATTATCATAATATATTTTTATTTCTTCATTTATACACACAAGAAAATAATCGTTTTGATTGATATTAAACTGTTTAAGTTTTTAATTGAATTGAACTACAACACACAAACAGTTGTTTAGGTTGTGTATAAGAGCCAATCTTAGGACAGGCTTTGGTAAAAAATATCAAAACAAATAGCAACTGTAGGGGAAAAACATTTTTGACATGACATTTAATTAAGTAATACTCAATGAATGATTTGCAAGGTAAAATAAAACTGATGCTTTTTGAAATTCAGGCCCTTTGTCACCTCTAGGGGATGGGCACATTGGATGAATGAAACGCCTTGATTATTGACAATTTTGGGAATAAAATGATCAGTCTCGTAGAAAAGTTGACTGCCTGAAACATTTTTTTCTAATAACCTTAAAACTGAAATTGTGTGGTACCTATCCGCTCATCAGCCATGGCGACCCACTTGAGAGGGTGCAGGGGGTCCCTAGGGGCGGGGCCAGGGGATCGCATCACCGCGTTACTCTGCTTCCGACCTCGGAATTCACCCAACTGTGACTCTGACCCACTCCCCAAACAACTTTCTAGTGACTTCATGTCTTCTGTTATGTCTCCTGCTAATGAAGATTGTTCAAGTAAAAGATTGTTAATCTTGTTGGAGACTTTGCTGTCTGGATACACATGGCCCTTGCATTCGGGTACATTGATATTCATCTGAAGTTTGCTGCTGATAAGACACGGTTGGAACTTTTGACTGTCGCTACAAGCTCCACCTATCGATCCACAACTCTGGCCCACAATGGTGTTGTTACTGAAGGTATTTTGAGCGTTAACACTCGTGTCTGATGATGTTTTGCTGCAATTGTTAGATTCAATATTCAGACATGTAGATTTCTTGTCCTGGTTGCTAAAGAACGTGAGATCTGTGGGGGAAACAACACGCAGTCTGGGCATGACTGGTTTAAGAGATCCATCACTCAGGGCATTGACTAGAGAAGGCTCTTTAAGCGNACTTTAACATCTTGAAAAAAAAGCTGAACCACCTCGTTTATTGACACATCCTTGTATGCTATTTTATAGAACACCACATACTTTTAAATAGAATAACGACTCCATAAAATAATCGAATTAAGCCGGTTATTCTAAACACCGGGCTGAAGTATTTTCGAGAAAGGTGGGGGAGGAGCCCGTCTCAACAAACTAAGTACGACACACCTAAAGTATGATGCAATTTTCGAAAATGTGTACTCGCTAAGCAACAACCTATAAGCTTAGTTAATTTTAAAAGATATAATAACGTTCTTTTTAATCTTTCATGTTACCTTTATTGCAAGAACGAATTGTTCTTTAAGGATAATTTGTGAGAGCTTAATATTCAGTCATACATCAAACTTATCGAACGACGTTAGACAAGATAAGCACCTGCACTCCATATCATTTGTAAAATTTCTTTGACAATAGGTATCTGTTATCAGCAAATTGAGAAATGTGTTTTGTGATCAAATAGGGTTTCACCAATTGACCCTCTCATGGACACTTAGCTAAAAACAACAAAGTCGTATACTTATGACGTCAATAGCCTCAAGATCTTTCTAAGTATTCCGGATATATTTTTTGGTTTAGTGTTTAGATCCTTTTACACGGCCGGTAATCACAGGCGCCAACTCTTTTTTTTGCGATGCATTAATAAAAGAGCCAATGCTACATCGAGGTGGCGCTAAGGACAGGATGTTTTGAAATTTCACGGATATTTCTACAGGATGAGTAGGTTGTATATGTTGTTTCAACATATTTCGCATTATTTAAAAAATCGGGAAATGTTGTGCGATTCAGCGAAGATTTATTCATCCAAAAATGTGCAGATACATATTATAACAACCCATTTGGATAAATGATTACCTTTACCATTTGTGGCATGGTGAAGTTTTTAAAAGAAAATCGATGTACTAAGAATTTTGCCTGTGTGACGAGCAGATTGCCACCCAATGAAATCGCTCACGACATCAAACCATTGCTTTGGACATGTACAAGGTGTTGCATGCTCAAAACCATTGACGTCTTGTCCATCTTATATAAAATATTGCATTCTTTCAAAAGAGATGGAGCCAATGCCAAGGAGGTGGCGCTAATAATAGTAGGTGCCGCAAATGACCATTTTCAGCTATTTAAATTTTCGGTGCAGACCATCCACATTTTGTATGGTATTCCAGGTTAAGTGTTCGATCTTTTTTTCTTAATTCGATCATAATGAAATATAATCGAAAAAGAAAAGTCTACATAATTATAAAGAACATGTGCTGCAAAGAAATTGGAAGATTTCTATCAGTGAATATACTATAAAACTGGAAAGTAACATGAGTATAATAAAACAAAGTTAACGATTAAAGACTGAGCTATCCTAATTGTTTTGGAGATGTTAGTGGGAACAAACGACACATTTTAGCCTTATTTAGATTTGTTGACATTTGCCTTTTAGTGAATTAAACATGTTGATAAGGGAAAAAAACTCATCAGAAGTAGATGTAACATCTTTTTATTATTTTGTGAATTATTTTACTGTATAAACACATTTGTTGTAGAAGAAATAATCTGAGAATGTTGAGAATTTAGTTATTGGATTTATATAGTATTACATAATTTGGGTTTATATCGTACACTATGTTTTATTCCGGTTGCTGACTTCCTTATTCAGTTGGTTACTTATATTTTTACATATTTACATCTTGGTTATTTTTTGTAGAATGGGTATATGTTATGTATAGATTTTGGTTTACGTATTTACGTTGAGAAATAAAAGAAATATGAGAAAGGAACAGAATCTGTCAAATGTATGTCATGTGATGATTCACGTATCGTGCATTTGTGCCACCTCCTTTCCTTCGCGCCACTTCTTTGGCATTGGCTCCATCTCTTATGGAAAAATACAAAATTATCTTTTAGATCTGCAAGAAGCCAATGTGTTTGTTCATGCAGCAACTTGTATATATTGAAAGCAATCATTTGATGTCGTAAGCGAATTAATCAGTTATAAATGTGCTAGTCACACAGGCAAAAGACATAGATTTGCTTTCAAAAACTCCACCATGCCACAACTTATAAAGGTCTTCACGTTTCCAAATGGGTTGTGAGTGTATGTTTCTGTGCATTTGTGGATAAATTAATCTTCGCTGAATCGCACTACATTGCCCGATTTTTTTAATAATTTGAAATGTGTTGAAATAAGATATAAAACCTACTCAACCAAAGAATAATCCGTGAAATTTCAAAACATCCGTTCCTTAGCGCCACCTCGGAAGTGGCATTTGCTCATTTAGTAATGCATCGCAAAAAAGAGTAGGCGCCCGTGATTACTAGCCGTGTATTAACGTAGATAAAATAACATTTTATAACTATTCAAATGACGTACATGTAAATCCGTTGACCATGTCTATACAACTTGGTTTTATTAAAGTGACATGGGTACATGTCGTGCAATGGCTGAACAATAAGATTTAAAAGTAAACCATGAACATGGCAGACATGTCACTTGTTATTTTCATGTTACTGCGAGTTAAGTGGTCACTTATAAGTGCATATATTGCAAGTATTGTTTGTTCTAGCTAGTTTACCAGTGCAACCATTCAGCCCATAAACCTATTAGTATTAGCCAGTACCAAATAAGTTGTAATATGGACGTAGAACCGAAATAACCATAAGGTTTCTGACACTTAACTTAATAGTTCGTTTCCGAAAATCTAGAAATTTTGAAAATACTTTTAGGTACATAAACATACGTTAATAAAACAGTCACCGAAAATTTTTAGGTTAACCTTGCGCTAATAAAGACGATCAGCTAGGTAATGGTACCTTATGATGGCTTAATGTAGTGGGACCCTAATGATATCGGTAATATTAGGGCGATAATGCCGTGTTCGGAAAGCGTTCGACAACGATTGGTTATCTACGTCAAAGTCCGGAAAATGCTTAAAACAAGAAATAAATGAGCGCGATTTTATTTAAGAACTGAAAACACATAACAATTTTTTTATTTTTATTTTAGAACTCTCCTTAAGATTTATGTACTTTAAAATACAAAAATATTATATTATTTTTCTTTTAAAAAACAATATTTTAAGAGTTCAAAAGTACCAACATCCTTTGTGTCAGTTTTGCTCACGTTTTGTTTAAAAGGCCAACAGATTTCATTCATACATTTTGTGAAAAACAAACGGATGCATTCGGTGGTTTATAAGAGTATATTTACAAGTTTTCGTCAACGAAGTATACTATAATTATGCAAGATGGCATGCAATAGTTCGTGCAATCGGGGTGCTCCATATATATATAATGTATTCAGCAATGTTTTGTTGAATGTTGTGTCCCATATTGAAAGGCAATGCACTTTTTTTCCATAAATTCAATAAAGTTAAACAGAAATTCGATTCTTATAATGTTTATGGATTGAAATCTTTTATCCATTGGATATAGAAACAACAACTTTAATTATTGTGCGAGAGTGTGGTTCTTGTTGTTTTCTGATAACGATGTTGTGTCCATTTGAATGACTAAACTCTTGACATCCGGATGTCACACTAACTATATAAGTGATCTATGTTGGATCTCAGTGACCTCCGGATGTCACACTAACTATATACGTGACATATGTTGGGTCTCAGATTATTTCTGTTAAGAAGCCGCGTAAATTACCACGCCTTCGCCATGATGACGAACGTCTTGTTGTCCTTCGCTCTTGTGATATATCTCTGTGCAGGTAAGCACACACGGTTTCGTTTATTGCTAATATATAAATATATGAGCCTTGTTCTGGGGAAAACTGTGCTTAATGCATGTGCGTAAATTGTCATCCCATAATAGCATGTTTAGTCCGCACAGGCTAATCAGGGACGAAACTTTCCGCTTTTATGGTTTGTTAAAGGGAAGTCTCTTCTTAGCAAAAATCCTGTTTAGGTGGAAAGTGTCGTCCCTGAATAGCCTGTGCAGACTGCACAGCCTTATCTGGGACGACACTTTACGCACATGTTTTATGCCCAGTTTTACAGGAACGAGGCTCATATGTTTATAAGTATGTTTTTGCGATCTGTCTAGATGTATATGCAATGGTATATTTTCTAAGATTCGTATGTACATGTTAGCCGTCCATGCACAAACATGTCACAATATGCTATATGTTTGAGTGGTGTATGTTACAAAGTGATTGAGTGTTTAGTCGGACAAGTTTGTGTCCACACAAAGAAAGACGGACATGACATGGACAAATATTCAGATGTTGATAATGATTCAGTTATCTCTTCTATATTCCATTTTGTCGAGTATAATACAGAAAACAACTTCAGTGAAGTTTGGTTGGATTTTTGTCGGATATTTTCTTCTATAGAAATATGCCCCAAAAATGACACATGTATAGCACACTATCGCTAGGTTTTAATATATGTTTGAATTTTGTTTAAAAACACAAACATAAAAAATTATCACTTGTCATAAAACCAAATGCAATTTGTATACTTAAAATCAAAGTCGTTCATCCTGATTAATATATCTATAAAGGACCAACTCTTTTCGTAAAACAACCTGAGTTACACGTGGCATAAACCGTAGCTATGATTTCTGCTAGAAAAAAAGGCGTTTTGTTTTCAATTGATTGAACGAATCTCATTTATTATTTACTTGCTAAGGTTTAGTTAAATTTCACTCAACGGTAAAGAGTATAAGCATATGTTTACACTTGTAGACATTTCTTCACTCGGTAAGCTGTACGCAGGACCCCCACACGATGTGAAAATAACTTGTCAAATTTTGCCTAATAAAGTGATATTTATTATTGTATTGATTGTTGACAAGTTCTCATAATGATGCTTTTTGGACGTAACGTTTCGTTCTAGCAGATATGGAGTTCAACACGTATCGAAATGTTGAACATTGAAAGACTTCGGCTGGCAATACATTTAGTTTAAGAGTATGTCAGGTTATCGGGATATTTGTAAGAAAACTTATTACGAAAATAATGTTTCAAATTCAGATTATTTATTGGTGACAAGCTGCTAATGATTTAAATGTTAACTTAACAATTTATTTCATAAGTCGATGATGCATAATTCAAACAACACAATACTAATAAAATAGTATCAAAATAGACCAATCAGCAGATAGAGCAAGATTGTTCTTAAAACTTCTGTGTCCAGTTCTCTCCCCTGCTCAATGATTGTGACGGTAATGAAACAAGGGAGGTCACTGTCCAATTGAAATCACAAAAGCAATACACTTGTTCGATATGCGGTACTGAATATTACCGTTACTATGCGTCCCAGAATGTCGTTTGATGATACAAAAAGGTTATTTATTAATCTGATATAGGATAAAACCTGTACTAATTTACAAGGGAAAAGTTTATGAATATGCTTATAATCTTTAGTTACTTCAGCAGGTATAATATTAAGTATATGCAAGTAAAGGCGCGAACAAAAATCCAACATACGGTTTGTAGGGACAGATGGACAAGATCAAAGCTATATTCCCCCTTTCTGTAAGTCGTAGTAGTAATCGTATTGCTTTGTTTCAGGATATAGCGCAGCAATTAAATGTTACGTGTGCAACACTGCCGATAATGGCTGCGCCGACCCATTTGACAAAGGAAAACACAAGCTGGTAGATGGCTGTAAACAATGCTTTAAGATCAAAGCACATGGTATGATAAATGCTATTACAATTACATTTAAACTACCACGATGTAAATTTGAAAAGTACTTATATTCAGTGTGCATGTAAAACTGGGGACAATATAGTAACTATAGTAAAAATGAAACTCCAGAAATCAATTATTGTTACTGTTCAATATGTTTTGTATTGTATAGTTTTGGCAAGAACAAAAATGCGCGCTTCGATTTGCTGTTGCAATTTCCAGTTTAATGTTGTATATTATGCTGTATAGTGCTTTCTATACATTGCTGTAGCCGCGGACCGCATGTGCCTTGAGGAAAATTTTGGTGAATCCAAATGTCAAAAGAGTAAAATTGCGGGGATCGACACGACCACCTGTCAGTGCAACACCGATGGATGCAACGGAGCCTCATCCGTCTACTTCACCATGGCAACCATTCTTGCCCCGCTTCTGATGTTGACGAAACATGTCATTTAACCAGTATATATATGTATTGAAGACATTACTATGCAGTTATTAAAACATAATTATATGTGTACAAGTTCATTTGTATGCATGCTGTAATATACTGCTTGTTGAAAATAGATTAACGTGTGTAGATTTAAAACAAAACTATGTAAAGTTTTATACTAAGCATTGATTTCCTTTCATTGAAAGTCAATTTATGATATGATGATAATTAACTAGTACTTTATTGCTTAGCGAGATTGTTAAAACAAAGACACTGTATATTAAACTTCAAAACTATGTTTTTGTTTGTCAGATAATATGTGTATTTTAATAGAACAAAAACACGTGAAACACATCATTCAAAATAATAGCATTCTTTTAAATGATCGTAATAGTTTTCACATGTATTATTAATAAACAAAATATATTATACTCGTTTTATT
Organism: Dreissena rostriformis; assembly: GCA_007657795.1. Taxonomy (NCBI): domain Eukaryota; kingdom Metazoa; phylum Mollusca; class Bivalvia; order Myida; family Dreissenidae; genus Dreissena; species Dreissena rostriformis. Next base: position 37,418 of record VMBQ01008388.1, read on the forward strand.
ACAAGTCTTTACTGGTGCAGCTTGGGCATTTCAATAAACAAGAACATGCCTTGAATTATAACCTATGTCTGAAAACGAAATGCCTGAGCAATCAGTGCTTTGTTATTGCCTGCTATCGTTTAATAATCGGCAAAACGTATTTTGAAAAAAAAAGCATTTAGCAATAAGCAAAAAAGAGATGAGAATTTCGATTGTTTATTACAGTTAAAGGTTGACTGATCGTTTATAATCATCTTAAGCGAAGGGTTAGGGTTATGGTAACGGCGTCTGCCATATTAACGTTTCGGAACTATACATGTATGATCTAACTTTAGCTGTAATTGCATACCTTAATTTATAACTAGATGAAATGGAAGTAAAGCGAGTGACCGATCTTTGTTCAACATGCCTTGGTATGAAAAAACAACAACTGGCAAACAACTTCTTCTTATCACAAAAAACTACTTATTATAAAAAAAGGCCCCTGATTGGTCATACAAAGATAATATGGCCAATTTATTTTTTGTCCGAAAACTTTTGTTGACGCTATTTGATCAGTTAATCTTGTAGACGCCTGTGACAATTCCGTCAAACCTCGACTAAGTTTGAGGCAAATTGCCATCTCTCTTTATATTTTCAGAAACGTCTAAGTTTGTATTTCCTTCACTTGCCTAGATATTTTTTCCCCAAAATAACATACATACTGGTTATTCGATAAGGCACTTTATGTCCGATACAGCGGATGACAAAGAGGCAACTTCTGTAATATTCATTTTGTATAAATAAAAAACGCTTTCTAGTTTGGATGTTTCTGCTTATTTACTATACAAGGACAGTGTTGGGTTTTTCATAACTGGAGTCTTGGATATTTCACTTTCCAAATACCTCTTGCTTTCACGAGCAGTTTTTTTTTCTTCCAAAATTTGATATTCGCTTAAGATAGTTCGTGTATCACGAGTGTTCATTGAAAGTATAACATTGCAATATTATTATCATCATACGAACGAATGATCTCAAAATCGTACACCAAAATAAAACCAGTTTTGTCTGTTATTTAATGTCTTTTTTAAAGTTCTGATTGCGCAAAAAACAACAACATGGTAATCTGAGGCATCATGTAACAAGCGTTTTTTTTTAAATAATCAGAAACAAGGTGAACACTTAACAGTAACTTTAATTAAGGGACGTAGTTCAACAATTGCTATGTAAATTAAGAAACCAATATTTGATTGATATGATTTTGTGAACAATTATCGTCTGGATCGATAATATCTTTTGATATAGTAAAAAACAATTGCATGTACAATTGTTCCAATTTAAAGTTTATTGGCAAGTAGGAACATATAGTAATATAAGTAAAACATTAATTAACATTTGTCTTTATTTGGAACCAATAAAGTACAATGATATAAATTCAAATTGCATTATTGTCTTTTTAAAATTAGAAGCCCGATACACGTGTTCAAAATTCTTATTGAACTCTCAAAACAGAATGTTATCTAGAACACCGATACGATAATTATTTTTTTTCCAAATATGTGGCGTGTTCTGAGAAAACTGGGCAAAATGCTTGTGCGTAAAGTGTCATCCCAGATTAGCAGTCCGCACAGGCTAATCAGGGAAAACACTTTCCGCCTAAACTGGATTTTCGCTAAAAAGAGACATCCTTTAAACGAAAATTTGCATAAAAGCGGAAATTGTCGTCCCTGATTAGCCTGTGCGGACTGCACAGGCTAATCTGGGATGACAATTTACGCACAAGCATTTTGCCCAGTTTTCTCAGAACACGCCACATATCTCTAACCTATCTTTCAATCCTGTCATACGTATTGTTACTGTATACAGTATTCAAACCTTAATACTAGTTATACAATAAAGGCACAAAAAAGGTATCTCTACTTCCTACTGCTCTAGTAATTAGTGAACTCACTCATTTGGGTATCTCTTATTGATGCTTCTCTAGTAATGGGAGACCTCCCTTATCTAAGTATCTTTACTTCACACTCCTGTTGTAATGGGATACCTCTCTTATAAAGGTATCTTTACTTTACACTCCTGAAGTAATGGGAGACCTCCCTTATCTAGGTTTCTTTACTTAACACTCCTGTAGTAATGGGAGACCTCCCTTATCTAGGTATCTTTACTTCACACTCCTGTAGTAATGGTTGACCTCCCTTATCTAGGTTTCTCAACTTGATACTTCTTAAGCAATGGATGACCTCTCTTATCTAGGTATCTGCATTTAATACCTCTCTAGTAATTGGTGACCTCTCTTATCTAGGTATCTTTACTTCACACTTCTCTAGTAATGAATGACCTCCCTTATCTAGGTATCTGCACTTAATACCTCTCTAGTAATTGGTGACCTCTCTTATCTAGGTATCTTTACTTCACACTTCTCTAGTAATGGGAGACCTCCCTTATCTAGGTATCTTTACTTCACACTTCTCTAGTAATGAATGACCTCCCTTATCTAGGTATCTCAACTTCATGCGTCTCTAGTAATGGATTTTGATTTCACTGAGACAAAGTTAGTTTGTAATAAACGCATTTAAATTCTATGTTTCAATGCGTTTCGCAGGAAAGGAATGTACACTCTTACTGAAATCTTTTTATGAAAGAAGTGTATTAATTAATGCGGACGCATCTTATCTACTGTACGTAAACTATATTATTGATACTTATTAAATACTTTGTATTTTTACTAAAACTTTTCTTCATAATAATACACTACTTTCATAAAAAGCGTTCAATTAGAGTGTACATTCCTTTCCTGCGAAATGTATTTAGACTTAATTAAATGCGTGTATTACAAACTAACTATGTCTCAGTGAAATCAACACCATTGTTTGTAGTTCAAGTTGGAAAGTTGCTTTAGTATGTAAGAATAACAAAACTGATACATAAATGAAATTAAATGCACTTTAGGACTTCTTAAACTACAAAAAATCACACACGCAATATCCATATATTTAAAAATGATAAATTTATAGAAGTCCTTTAATTGAGTTAATTTGTATATGTTTACACCAAATAAAAATAGTTCACATTCTCGAATATTGATTAGGTATATGTAGTTATCAGTGCTATAGTCATCATTTACATCCTTAACTTAGGCAACTCTACTTTTTACTTGTAAAGTAATAAGTGACCTCCCTTACCTAGTTATCTCTACTTCATACTGATATAGTAATGGATGACCTCCCTTATCTAGGTATTTTTACGTCATTCTTCTTATACTTTAAATGAAAACTCGTGATAAACGAACTATATTAAGCGAAAATCCACACATTTAGGTTGAAACTGTTCGTGAAGGCAAAAGCTGTCTTTGGAGCGTGAACTATCCAAGACTCCTATCATGAAAATAAGAAAAACAGGTTATTAAAGTACTGGCCACTTTGTCAGTAGTATCGGACATTAAGTGCTTTATCGAATGACGTGTATGTATTTTAGTTTTGGGTAATAAATAGCTGAGTGAAGGAAACAAAAATATAGACTTTTCTGAAAATATAAAGAGATTGCAATTTGCCTGAAACTTGGTCGAGGTTTTACCGAAGTGTCACACGCGTCAACAGATAAACGGATAAAGTAGCGTAAACAAAAATGTGCGGGCAAAAAATAAATTGGCCATATTATCTTTGTTTGACCAGGGGACTTTTTTTATAATTAGTTGTTGTTGTGTGATAAGAAGAAGTTGTTTTCCAGTTGTTGTATTTTCATAACACGGATGTTCATGTTTTCTTAAACAAAGATCGGATACTCGCTGTCATTCCATTTCATCAGGTTATAAATTTGGGTATGCAATGACAACTCTTGGTAGATCATATATGTACGTTAACATGGCGAACGCCGTTATGTCTTCGCTTATGGTGATTAGAAACACCAATGAACCTTTAACAGTAATAAACAATCGAAATTCTCTTCTCTTTTTGCTAATTGCTGAATACTCTTTTTTTTTTTTTAAATATTTGTAGCCAATTATTAAACGATATGTATGTATGTATGTATGTATATATTTTGACCTTGCAGTCAAGGATATCCCATGAAAGTGCAAGCACTTATTTCCAATGGGGTCCTTTGGTTTTGCTGAAGAGACAGCGGGTATAAGAGACAGTTTTTGAGATACAAGGATCCGGGTGCGATACCCTAGCTCTTTGCGAATAGATTACTTTTTTGGTTACCTTGGTTCTTTTACGTGCTCATTGTATAGCACCGATACACGCGAGAATTACCTGGGTTTCATACAAGTACATCTCTAGTTGGGTGGGAAACACTTGAAGCATTTCTGAAATTTCCAGTGCCACGGCCAGGGATTGAACTTGTAATGAAACGACTACAATACACTTTTTTTATTATTTATACATGTGAAAACTAATACAATCATAAAGAAGAATGCTATTATTTTGAATAATTTGTTTCACGTGTTTTTGTTCTATTAAAATACATATAGTAGATGACAAACAAGAAACATAATTTTGAAGTTTCATATAGATTGTAATTGTTTTAACAATCTTGCTAAGAAACAAAGTACTATATAATTAACATCATATCATTAACTGACTTTCAATGAAAAGAAACACATGCTTAGTATGAAACTTTATATAGTTTTTTTTTAATCTACAAACGATAAAAACCTTTACAACAAACAGTATATTAAAGCATGCCTACAAATGTACATGTAAACGTATAATTATGTTTTTTCGAAACTTCATAATCATGTTTTCAGTACATGTATATTCTGGTTAAAGGACATGTTTCGTCAACATCAGAAGCGGGGCAAAAATGGATGCCATGGTGAAGTAGACGGACGAGGCTCCGTTGCATCCATCTGTGTTACAAAGACAGAGGTTCCCTTCGACGCCCTTCTCTTTACTTTTATGACATTTGTTTTCACCCCCAATGGCTGTTAGGCAATCACGGTCCACCTCTACAGCAATAGATTGAAAGCACAATACAAAATAACATACAACATATAAAAGTGGAAGTTGCATCATCAAGTTTATACGTCTTTCTTTTAACAAAATAACAAAATTGAAGTGAGAAATCGATAGTTTTTGTTCACGGTAAATCGTAGCTTGCCAAAGCTTTACAATACAAAACATAAGAGGTTCGAATACGATTCGTGTCAGGACTTTGTAACGGTCTATGACAGGACGGCGGTATCAACTGGATTTAAGCACATTTACGGGCTTCAGCATCGCACACTATGGCGTAAATATATATTTTAACAAAAAGTCAATCATCTATATATTTGTATGAAAATAACTCAAAGAAACATGATACTATTTGAAATTCCTCACCTCGTTTTATTGCTTGCAACTTAACTGATGCAAATTTGCGAAACATAAACATTTATTTTTATTTACATTTAGAACATACGTTTTGAACTTGAATTACGATGCTATGATGTGAAGGTTTTTTTCCAAGTGTTTGTTGTGTGATTAAATCTTTGGCTAAGTGTGAGGGTAAGCTAGCCAATAGCCGGTTTAAACCTGTATACTTTGCGTATGTTTTGTGATAACATTTTTTGCTAAGTGTGAGGGTAAGCTAGGGTTAAACCCCTATACATTGCGTGTACGGATACGTTATAATTAAATCATTGTTAAAAGTGCGTCATGTACCCTTTTGCCTATATTGTATGGAATATTGGCCACTTGCCTTGAGGCTACTCAAGGGCTACTCAAGGGCTACAAGATTTTCTTTCTGGAGTTTCTTTTTTTTATAGTAACTGTATTGGCCCCAATTTAAAATGCGTACTGAGTGCAATAACTTTTCAAATTAACATTGTGATAGTACAAATGTAATTGTGATAATATTTCTCTTACGTTGGTCTTTTTTGTCCGCTATTTTGAACTTCCCGCATTGTGCACAGCCATCCTGAAGGGTGTATTTGGATTTGTTAAACTGGTCCTCACAGCTGCTATCGGTCATGTTGCATACGTAACATTTTATTGCTGCGCTATATCCTGAAACAATGCAAGAAAACTTGCACCACCATTTATAGAAAGGGTGAATATATAATTGAAATTGTCCGTCTGTCTCTTCAAACCGTCTGATGGAATTTTTTCGCGCGTTTACTTTCAAATACCCTATATTTTAACTGCTGTTGTAACTTAAGAATATGGGCAATTTAAAATGGGTACATGTTTAATCCGATAGCAGATAAGTTAAATAACTTATTTTAGAACATAATGTCACTTAAGACTGCATCGTAACGGTAGTCTTTTTTAAGTACCACACATCGAAAAAAATGTACAATGTATTGATTGCAGATTGCACGGGCCAGCGACCTCACGTGTATAAATTTTCTATAATCTCATTGAGACGGGGAGATAGAGAACTGGTCACTAAGGCTAGAGGAACAATCTTGCTATCTGCGAATGAATATATTTTGACTTTTTATTCATAATCTGTTGTTTGAATTAATCATCGAATTATATTATAAATTGCTAAGTAACATATAAACTATGACCTATTTGACACCAATACATCATCTGAATTTGCATCATCATACACTAAAAAATCAATCAGATTTCTGACAAATATCCCAATAAATTAAAACAGCCTTTCACTGAATTAATTGCCAGCCGCAGTCTCCATAGCGCAGCTTTGTTATACGAGTGAAACTCTTTATCAGCTAGAACAAAACATTATGACCAACATCATCAGCATGTTAACCTGTTACCATTATCTATTGGTACAGACTTGTTGCACATAAATATATATATATATATATACTACTTTTCTTTTAGCAAAAATGTGAAACTCCATATCATCTAGAACGGAACATAAAGACTAAAATAATCAGTTTGTGAACTTGTTAACATTATGCTGTGGTGCAGAGCTGTTCTTAATCAATTTATAAACTCTTTGTCAGCTAAAACGAAACGTTAAGACCAAAATCATCAGCATGTTAAGCTTTACCATTATCTATTGGTACAGACTTGTTGTTCAAAAATATATATATATATATTACTTCATTTAAAAAATTGTACAATTTATTCTCACATCGTGTGGGTCCTTCGTACAGCTTACTGAGTGATACATTTCTATTAATATGACCATATGCTTGTACTTTGCATCTGGGCACTTTATCGTTGTTAATGAAATTTAACTAACCTTGAGCGAGTAAATAAATCATGTAACTGTTTCAATCAAATGAAAATACGCCCACTTGTTCTAGCAGAATCTATATCTACGGTATATGCCACGTGTAACTCAGGAATTATTACAAATAGAGTTGATTATTGCTAGATATATTAATTAGAATTTACGATTTTATAAATGGAATAGGGTTGTATGACAAACATATTTTGGCATGTTTATGCTTGACAAAAACCATGTAAAACATATATGAACACCTAGCGATAGTTGTTGTAATAATTGTTTGGGCATCTTTCAATACTCGCAAAAATCCGACCAAATATCGGACCAAGGATACAATTGAAATTCGCTGAAGTTGTTCTCTTTATTATTCTAGACGAAATGTCATGTCCGTGCTCTTTTTGTGAACAAAAACTTGTCCGACGAAGCACTCCATCCCTTTAAACATACACCGTTTAAACATATAGCATATTGTGATATTTTGTTGCATGAACGTCTAACATTTATATAATAATCTAAGAAAAAATAGCACTGCATTTACATATAGACAGATCGCAAAGGCATATTTATAAACAGAAGTGTATATAGTTACAATCAACGAAACAGTGTGTGCTTACCTGCACAAAGACAAATCACAAGAGCGAAGGACAACAAGAAGTTCGTTGCCATGTCGAAGGCGTGGTTACTTACACGGATTCTAAACAGACAATAACCAGAGACCCAACATCGGGGACTTAAATAGGAAGTGTGAAATCCGGAGGTCAAGAGCAAGTAAAATAGCAAAACAACAAGATGAGTAAACAACAAGAATCAAACTATCGCAAAATATTTAAAGCTGCTGTTTCTATCAACAATAAATCTACGATTGCACTCCAGAAAAAATATCAGAATCGAATATCGTTTTTTATATTATACTTGTACTTATGGAAAAAAAACACCTTATCGCTGAATAAATTATATATATCGATCACCCGGATAACTCGAACTATTGCATGCCATCTTTCATATTTATATTATTCTTCGTTGAAGAAGACTTGTAAATATACTCGTATATACCACCTTACGTATACCATACGTTTTTTTCAAAGTTTATATTAATAAATTATGTTCGCCATTTTCAACAAAACTTGAGCAAAACTGATACACACGATGTTTGGTACTTTGGAACTCTTAATATCCATCATAAGGTACCATTACCTAGCTAATCGTCTTTATTAGCGCATGCGTAACCTGTATCCATGTCACTTTAATATAACCAAGTTGTATAGACAAGTCATTTTTAACTGATTGACATGTACGTCATTTGAATAGCTTTAAAGGGACCTTTTCACGTTTTGGTTGATTGACAAAATTGAAAAAGATTCGCAAGTTTTCGTTGTATTTATGATATGTGTGAGGAAGCAGTAATTATAAACATTTGCAATGCTCTAAAATATCCATTACATGCATCTTTTGACGATTTTACATGAAAATTAAAGACGTTGCAACGCGAAACGATTGAATAATTTAAAGAGTTCTGATGTTATCGTTATATTTTGTGACACAACGAGGATTGCTTATATAAAGATAAAAAACACCACTTACTGTATGAGCACGGATGGAAGAATGGTCTAAGCGTTTGACCTTTACTCAAGGGGTCATTGGTTTGAGCCCAGTTGTGGATTACTTTTTTTCTTTCTTTATCTTTCTTTTTTTTTTGTTTTTTTTTTACTGGAGCTGTTTAGTTCCAATGTTTTCATTTATCAATTAAAAGCATTTAAAGACAAATTTCAATACATTCCAAAATCTGTGAAAAGGTCCCTTTAAAAAAGTAATGTTGTTTTTCTCCACCTAAACAGGATTTAAATACTTAACCAATAAATTATCCGGAATGCTAAGCAGGATCCTGGCGTTATTGAGGCCAGTAAACAGTGTTTAACATATCACTCTGTGGTGGTCTTTTTTGAATTTTAAAGGTTAAAAGGTTAAACCGCACCGGTTTATAGTCTGCTTCGATAACGTATGCATCTTCAGCCGACTTCGACATTAACCCCCGATCACCGGGATTTAAGTCGTCCGTTTACATATGGCGCAGTAGGCAGCCACGGCACATTGACTTTTTTCCCTCATAGGTACCCATGTATACACCTGGGTGGAGAGGAGCAAGCGTGGGATTAATTTTTTGCTCAGAAAACTCCAGTGCCCTGAGCGGGATTCGAACCAGGGACCTTCCGATCCCTAGACCAGCATCCTACCACTAGAACACTGTCCCCAAATTTTATTTGTACACTTACTAATAAAACTGTGTTGCCAAATCAATATTTATATAAAATGACTTCTCAAAAAGACGTTTTCAAAATTCATATAAACCATTGACTTTAATTGTGTAAATATGTGAACAATGATTATGCGTTTATATTTCAAAATTATTTTCTTCTTTCATAAAATAAAAACGTATTTCCTATTGTTATTATATTCCATTACATATAGATACCAGTGAATTGCATACATAGTATCACGATATAAATTCTGCTATATGTATTGTGTACGCCACAAGCACTCAGCTGTATAGCATATACTGCGCCCTTGCGTCCACAATCAACTGTTTGTGCCACTGGCTCATTTTTGGTCTGAGAGAATGTATTATCCTAATGTTTAAAATGGAAAACTATATAAAAAAACCACATAAGCAAACAGTACATGTAATTATGAACGAAATCACCTATTGCTTTGACATACAACTAGACAATGTCGGGCATGACATTGTTACGGATTTCTGTCTATTTCTTTTAAGTTTGAATTATTGTGTGTGGCCACTGAAGAAAAGGTATCGATGTAACTTTAATGTAACACAGACATTTTAAGTTGGGACTAGTATTAACATGTTGACATCTACGTCGTTTGAATACGTATACACTGTTTTTTAAATTGTAAATGGGATATAAACACTTTACCAAAACAATATCCTAGATACTGATCAGGATCTGGGCGTTGAATTTCATAGATGAAGTGTTAATACGTGGTAAATTGACGAAATCAAAATTGATCAAAACAATATGTTGATTTTGCTGATATCCACGTAGCTATTGTCAACGGAAGTTTACTGAAAAATGTGTTTCGATGATGGGTTGTTTATCGGAAAAGCATATTTAATAGCAAATAGGGAAGAGAAAGAATACTTAAAATTATATTCGAATATTCGTTTGTAATTTTTCGAATATATTCTAATTTTCGATTGTTAAACATATGATGTGTATGTCCGAACTAACGACCGTACGGCAAAGAACTGTTGCTGATTGCCACAAACACCACTATAAATCGTATATTTTATTTTTATTTTATTTATATATTATATATATATTATTGATAAATGGAATAGAGTTATCATTTTTCAAAACATTAATTGATTATTATGTTCTTCATGTTTCACTGCATACATATTATTTTTTATAAGATATGAGCTTTTTCTGGTAAACATATTACAGTAATTATCATTTATTTCTATGCTATACTAAATTATTTGGCTTACTGCCCCTAGATAATATTGAAGTTTTTTCGCAATTGTTTTCAGGACCAAGACGATGTAAAACCTTGAATAGAACTTTAATGATATATAAATAACACTCCGTATTTGTACATAAATTGCATGTTGCCTTTGTCGTATCACTTCAGCGCGTGAAATCATTCCGAACACGAGAGGGTGACACTGTCAATGGCTTTAACTTAAAGGGACTTGTTCACAGTTTATCGAAATGAGAATTTGTCATTTTTTTGTCACAGATTCAAGAAATAAATGAACAATGTACATCCGTGTGCGAAATAACACTAATGACGCAGACTTATACTGAAAATAAACTTTCGTTTACGAAAAATCATCGTTAGAAATTGATAAAATTATAAAGCGTCTCAGACGCGACACGATCTAAAAATTTCGATTTCTTGTGTTATCGTTATATTTTGAAACAACACATGGATAGTTAAACAAAGTATAAAATAAATGGCAACCCATGTGAAGACGGATGGTAAGGTCCGCACATAATGTAGTCGTAAAGACGCAACGACTACCCGAACATAAACTCTGAATTACACACGTACGCCCGTGAAGACGGAGGCTGAGTGGTTTCGGCGTTTGGCGTTTACTCCATGGGTCAGTGGTTCGAGCCCTGGTGTGGTTAACTTTTTTTCTCTTTTTTTTTTTCTTGTTTTTACTTTTTTTTTTGTTTTATATTGGAGCTCTTTAGTTCTGATGTCTATATTTATCAAGTTAAAGCATTTAATGACAAACTTCACAACATGCCAACATCTGTGAACAAGTCCCTTTAATAGTAGTTAAACTCTTAATTATATATGTATCTAGAACGTTAAGCGAGTTTGAAATGAAGGCTGACCAGTCTAAATAAATTGATACTTATTTCAAACAAAGTAAATAGGTTAACTAAATAGGAGTAACTAAAATCTGATTCGATAATCATGAACTTATATATGGAAAAAGCAACCAAAATGATTGGCCCTTCGAAGGTAACGTAAGTCGGGTTGTCTCTATTGTTTTTTTTTTGTGAGACGCTGAACTATGTATAACATGTCAACTATATAAGTCAAAAGACTAGACACAGTTTATGAACAACCGTGTAAATTCCCAGATAAAACCAATATAAACACTTCACCTCTCATGAAAGAAATAATGTAACATTCTGTTTAAACTGGTGAACAATGGTAAACAGATGCGATCATGCAGTGGGTGGTACATTAAAGATCCGTAAATACTCAAAAACAACGAATACTTGGTAACATCAAGTAAATCCATAACAATACGTGTTCCTTATAGCAATAGCCATAATTGCAACGCTAGATGTGGTCTGGTAACATGGATTAAACGAAATACAAAATGGTCGTTTTTATTTTATTGTGAGACAATATATTCCATTTTAATTTTCTGCGACGATATCCGAACATTACACGAGCGAACACGAGATTGGCTTCGGGCAGCTTCGGAAGCATGACGTAGTTGCCCGTTATCTACTGGAGTTTGATAAGTAGACCACTTGTATTTATGTATTACTTGCTTACATTTAAAATGTAATTTTTTCGATTTACATTTTTAGATTATCTTTCATAATTTATTCAGTTCAAACAGCGCTTATTGAATAGCTTTCTATATGTAATTGAAATGGTGTGTATGCAATCGCTTGTAACTGACTTGAGAAGAACTGCGCAAAAATAATTCTTATGTCTAATTTGAGTTGCAATGCTATGATGTTAATTTTTATTTACACTGTATGTATATATGTATACATATGTATCATTAATATTGCTGGGCCAAGTGTGAGGTTGAGCGCTATATAACCGATTTAAATCCCCAGTGCTTAGCATTGACCGTTCCAAGGCGGTGACCCCAGCTTTATTCTACTATGTGTATATGTTGTTTCGTTTTGTGCCGCACTGTGCCGTTTTGGCATTTGGTTCCTTGCCATAAATAAAGGACCACGAAGGTGTGCATGATAGAAATGCAATACTGCTGCAGCTTCTGGAGTTTCACTTGTTTATATTATAGTACATGATAATAAAAATAAAATAGCTTGCATAAATTATGCAAATTAACGCAAACCGAGTGAATCCGATCCTGACTCGGGATTATCCGTAAAACGAAGCAAGATGACATCGTTTAACGACTTTTAGATGCTAAAAAGTTGCAGAATGTTTGTATTGTTATTTGTTTTAAGGTCTTCCAATTGTAATTAACCTTCGTTTGGCATGTGTTTTCTGTTGGAAGTGTTTATATAGCATAATAGTATTGGGCAGCATTTACGGATATTCAAGGTTTGTCGATAAATTATGTTTTGGAATTGTATTTGAACGCTACTGAGCGATTTCTGTTCGAAGAACGCAAGCGAATATTTATTTCAAATAATTATGAATGAACAGCGTTATGCATCGATAGTTTTTCACATAGTATTTGTGAGTGTTATCTAGATATATACAATATAAACAAATATGGGTTATTAAGAAATTAATCATCACAACTGGAACGACGCCTTTTAATTGATGGGTGTGATGCAGAATTATGCAGATAATATATATGCCTATAAATCAGCACAATTATAATTGGCTTCGTTCATTTTACCGATTATCTTTAAAAGAAACACAATTCAAAATCATATTAAAAAAAAATCTCGTGAAAACCGTGACAAAAAGTTTGAAAAATATCTGTGAGCAAGTGCTTCGAAAGCACTGGTACTACTTGTGGAAATGCATATTTTGGGGCCCACTTTATGAGGGAGTGGGGGACGCATATAATTTGGCCTGTCCGTGCGGCCTTCTGTGCGTCCATCCCACTTTTTGTGTCGTGGTTAGCTCATAAAGTATTGGTGCTAGAGATTGAAATATTGAAAACTTATTAACAAGAATGTTTACTTGCGCATCGATATATTTTCGACATAATAGGACTTAATGTGTCGGGTTCTGAGAAAACTGGGCATAATGCTTGTGCGTAAATTGTCATCCCAGATTAGCCTGTGCAGTCCGCACAGGCTAATCAGGGACGACAATGTCCGCTTTTATGGAATTTTTCGTTTAAATGATGTCTCTTCTTAGCGAAAATCCAGTTAAGGCGGAAAGTGTCGTCCCGGATTAGCCTGTGCGGACTGCACAGGCTAATCTGGGACGACACTTTACGCAAATGCCTTATGCCCATTTTTCTCAGAACACGACACATAATAGGATTTAATGTCCCTTTCAAGGCAAACAACTGTGTTGCGCGTAAGTAAAAAGGTATTGCTGCTACAGGGCAAAACCTTAACCCATTTATGCCAAGTGGACTCTCCCATCCTTCTAAATTGGATCACTTTATTTTCAAAATTAGGGATGTCTAGTATATTTATTTCTATATTTAGAATATTTCTTACAGAAATCCCTTTAAGCAAACAGCGCAGACCCTGATGAGACGCCGCATCATGCGGCGTCTCATCTTGGTCTACGCTGTTTGCCAAAGCCTTTTTTCTAGACGCTAGGCATAAATGGGTTCACAAATATATTATAACAGTTTTACTGTTTGCCCTTGGAGGTCGACACACGATAATCAAAGAGGCGCAAGGTACGACGCGCTTCATTGTGCAATGACAAGCGACAATTTGAGAAGAAACTCAATTGTAACTTCAACTTTCCTAGGCAAATATAAGCGCGACTATGCGACAATCACAATTTGGAATGTTAAATGTCGTCTTAAATTGTCGCTTACCGTTTGAAATTAGCGAGTATCGTGCCATGTGTCGCTTTGATTGTCTTATATCTAACACTAAGGTCGACAGGCGGCATTCAGTATGGAACTTACTGGATTCCGTAGATCTACGAACGCACCAGTTCAGAGACAAAACTTTTTTTTTCCAAGACATTTTATTACAAGACAGAAGACAGCAAACAATACATATAGACATAGGGTCATGATGGCCATTAAGCGCTCACACCAATTGCTGAAGACTTGACCAGGTGATCTAGTTTTTGACCACATTTGACCCAGATTCATACATAGCCTTCATATTGTCAAGGCAAATGTTCTGACCAAGTTTCACCGAGAGTCATACATGTGGCCCTTGTGTGGAAGGTGTTTTTATAATTTGACCCGGTGACATTTTTTCATTTTGTTGGATTTGGTGGAATATCGATTTTAATTCACGATTGATCATATACAAAACAATCATATGGTCACGAGTGAATTCAAATCGATTTTCAACAAAAACCAACATATTTGCATTTTATGTTATGCTGACAAATGATGATTTGTGTATGTTTGCTGAAATAATGACGTCGTAACGTCATGAAAACGACGTCATTTCACAGTATAACAGTGCAAATAATCGATAATATTCACTGTTAATTTTCACTGTTTGAAACAGTGAATTATCACTTTTAATTCACTGATATTTTTCTATTTACCAACGGAAAGCATCAAATAAACACACTAACTGTGATGCATCCTGTTGTAAATCGTGACGCTTCGGATGAGGAATATCTGCTGGAGATTCACCCACCATGAGACGTTGAAAGACTCCGTGGATGTGCACGACTGGTTCTCAATCAAATCCGCCAATGTGCTCCCGTCAACGGCACGGTCCGCCATATAGACGTAATGAGTGTCCGTCTGGTAGGCTGGTTTACCAAGGGCAACATTAACAGCATCTGTTCAATAAACCTAACATGGTAGTCAAGGGAAACATTAACAGCGTTTGTTCAATACACGATATCGCTTTAATCCTACCGGTATAGACTAGACGTTCTGAGTGTCCGTCTAGTATGCAGGTTTACCAAGGCACAAGGCACCGTTAATAGCGTCTGATCAATAAACACAATCGGCCGAACGTAAATGTCGCCATATGCACTACATATGAGCCTCGCTCTGTGAAAACGGGGTTTAATGCAGTCCGCACAGGCTAATCAGGGACGACACTTTCCGCTTATATTTAAAGAAAGTCTCTTCTAAGCCAAAAATTCAGTTTAGGTGGAAAGTGTGGTCCCTGATTAGCCTGTGCGAAATGCACAGGCTAATCTGAGACGACACTGAACCCACATGCATTAAGCCCCATTTTATCATAGCGCGATTCATATATATACGTGTCTGTCTGGAAGGCAGGTTTACAAGCGCAACGTTAACATCGTCTGTTCAATAAACACAAGCGGATGTACGTAAATGTCGCCATATGTACTACATAGACATTCAAATATCGCTTAAAGCTAGGTTTACAAGCGCAACGTTAACGTCATCTGTTCAATAAACACAAGCGGATGAACGTAAGTGTTTCCATATGTACTACACAGACATTCAAATACCGCTTACGTCTAGGTTTACCATAACTTTAACAGCTTCCGTTAAATTAACATAAGCGGGTGAACGTAAATGTCCAAGTACTACACATACATTCAAATATCGCTTAAATCTAGGTTTAACAAGGGAGACGCTAACATCATCTGTTCAATAAACACAAGCGGTTGAACGTAAATGTCGCCATATGTACTACATATACATTCAGAAATCGCGTAAAGCTAGGTTTACCAAGGACGACGTTAACAGCGTCTGTTCAATAAACACAAGTTGGTGAACGTATTAAATGTCGCCATATGTACTACGTAGACATTCAAATATCGCTTAAATCTAGGTTTACCAACGGCAACGTTAACAGCGTCTGCTAAATAAACACAAGCGGATGAACGTAAGTGTCGCCATATTTACTACATCGACATTCAAATATCGCTTAAATCTAGGTTACCAAGGGCAACGTTAACAGCGTCTGCTAAATAGACACAAACGGATTCACGTAAATGTCGCCATATGTACTACGTAGACATTCAAATATCGCTTACATCTAGGGTTACCAAGGGCAACGTTAACAGCGTCTGTTCAATAAACACAAGCGGATGAACGTAACTGTCGCCATATGTACTACATAGGCATTCAAGTAGAGATTTATTTCTACCGGTACATCATTCACGTTCGCCTTCTTGAAAAAAAAAAAAAACGGCGAACAAACATGCCAACGCACTGTGTTCACTTAGTGCTCGTTGAGAGCTTTTGAGATCACGCGTTGTCCGTTTTCTTCCCGCGCCCACGTGGGTGCGTGCTTACGTCGTCTATGTGTTGTATAAACGACTCATCTGTTGAAAGGAAAATCTTAATGCGATTATACAGAAACTTGTTTACAATATTGTGAAATTTTCTTGTACTTGAAATTGTACATCCTAGTGTCAGCCTCTACAATGACTGTTCAATGTGTGACCCCGAAACTGTCCAGTGGGAGTTGGGGCGGGGTCAAAATCTTCATTAAGACTTAAATAGAAACAATTCTTAAAAAGGGTTGGTTATGGGAACCCTTGGGAAAGACATGTTGTGTAATAGATTTAACTTCTGACCTGAATTAATACATGTGCGCTTCTGTTTAAAAGTATTCAAAAGACTCAGTGTCACAATGCTGAAACAACTGATATAGCAAATGATAAAATAATTTTCATCTCAAACTGCAAGGCGCCGTGATTTCTTTATTGCTTCGATGATAAGGTTTTCCTCCACAAGGAATGATCATATTTGGGCAAACTATAAGACCCATGTCATAAATTGATGTGTTTGTTTTTTTGTTTTCAGAATTGGCCCACTATTTTTATTGTAATTATATATCTCTGTTTATGTGTAAATATAACACTTTAAGATTAAATCTGAACCCACATGGGGCCCATTAAGATGGCACAGTTTCTTTGAAATGTTCTCTTCTTAGGACGATACATGTTAGGTCAAATATACATCTAGTGTCATTCACATATATTACCATATTGTTAAAATGTAACCCAAATGTTAATTCAAATATGACAGAAGTATGGGAAAAAAACATTACGATAAAACAATATCGTGAATTTATATTATTTAATTGCCCAAAGCCAATTAATAATATTGTTCGAATACTTGTTAATGCTTTCTGAGAATAATTTATTTTGTATTATTTTAATTATAATTTTAATATCATGGATACAAGAAACATTAATCTTACCTGACGTCTGTAAAAGAACGAATACTAGAACGATAGAATACATAGCAAAATGCCAGCCTTTCTGTTGACGTCCTAATCACAGCACGTTCCACAGCACAATATCTATCTTAATATGAATTAGCATTGGCTTCAAAGTCTTTGTGTTTAAAACAGCGTGGACAACGCGTTAATATCCGACCAATCGTGATACATCGACCATCTAACATCCCCCGTGGGATAAATCTAGTGTCTATTCAATCGTGATTTATCGACTACCTCTGTTATCATCCGTAAGATAGATCTCGTGTCTATTGAGAGTCAACTTGCCTTGATACACCCGACGTGTGAACAGTCGAAAAGCAAGTCATGCGTTCACGACGTTTACGTTAAAAATGCTATTTAATCATATATTGAGGCAGAATATTTTATAAAGAACGAAATCATTTGCGAGAGGAAACGTGTGCTCATATTACTTTTCCTCTGACATATAAAAATTACAAGAGCAATGGCAAACATAAACCAGTTTCAATGTTGTGCAATAAAATATTTAGAAAAAACGCTCCCACACCACAGCGAGATCTGTGTTCTTTTATTTTGCATTAGCCATCTCCGCTTTTAAGTCATACCCGTTTAAAATATTTCCCATGATGAATATAATAGAACATCTATATGACAATTTTACAAAAAGAAAACATACAGAAATAATGCACACAAATATGAATGTTTAGGACACACAAATACTTTGAAAATTATACAAAACAAATATCAGAATTTAACCTCATGTATATGAATTTATTGAACTTTTCGAACATATATATGAAACTATCAAACATAAAAAAATGTACAACACATATGTCTTTTGCAATACATATATAGGATTTTTCCACATATGACTTTATACAACAGAAGAACCAACGCTCGCACTCAAGCACATTAAGAACATTCGTTTGAATGTTTTATAGCGACACATAATCATACCCAAGAGATGTCGTTAACATGGAACATTTATACTCCTGCGTCAGAATCACACGTGCAAAACAGTCCGCTCTAGCAAAAGACAACTAGTGAGTGCACGGTTCACTTTGTTTATCAGAGGCAACATACGCGTCTGTTGTACATCTATTTTCGCTTAGATCCAAATGTGTACACTTTTTAGGCAATGTATGTTAGTTCCTACGATAGGAGTTGTTCTAACAAACACTGTTACAACGAGTGGAATCTTCAATCGTTCCGAGCGGTTGCTTCCCTCATGCCGTTCTTTAGTTATCACTGCCGGCAGGAGTGGCATCGAATCCGGATCGCCAAGGTGACAGGCCTTAAATGTACCACTGAACCCTCGATGCGTTGTTTAAGACGCTCGACGTATTGAATATGAACGTACATGTACATTGAAGGACGCCAGCCGCGAACACCTGTTTATCAACGTGTCATACTTTAATGCTGCAGCATCCACTGATATTCGATTTCCCCATAGTAAACGTCAAACTCTGATGATACACTAGATTCGGTTTGCTGTGTTTCCATATCTCCGTGCCTCTGACCGTGTCGTTTGTCGTCTGGATCATAATTTTCAATTAGTTTAAGGTATCAAAATCAGTATTTATAAATGGGCATCCGTTGAAATGTTCTTAAGCGATGACCAGAAATTATAACTCTAGTTGATATTTAGACAATAACACACGGCAGAGCTGGGCTGGACGTCTATAATCGACCCGCTGCCGACATAACGGCCCGAGGACATTAGGCACACTATTATATCGGTAGGAGGGCTTATATAAGTTATATTGGCCCGCCAGATACGAACAATGGCCCGCTCGCGACGTCATTGTGTTTCTATTTATATGAACGATATGTTATATATGGTCTGAATCATACACTTTTTATGAAACTGTTTTCCATTAACCACGGTCAGAATAAAATCACCGATGTAATCGCCTTTTTTTTGTGGGAACATATGCTTAAACTGCTTTTTCTCGATAGAGTTTTTTATATCCAATCTTCACCAGTCTTGCACAGTCTATGACCATAACAGTATAGCAAAATGTAGAGAAATTTCAATAACATAGAACCAGAAATGTTGCCCTTTGTTAGTGAAACAATATATACAAAATGTTGCATTTAAAAGGATAGGTGCTTCAGTTTTCAGCTGTAAGATTACATTCAAAGTAATGGGTAACCAATGGCATACCGGAGTAATAATTCTATGACTTAGAATTATATATACAAATGGGCATTTTCTATGATATACATTTTAATTTTCTTCAAATCGTCACTAATCTTAAACAATACAATTGCATTTGATGAGGAATAAAACACAATGAACCAAAAACACCAGAATGTACATCAATCCATCAGTGCTTTTTTATTATTCTACATAACATGCATTTTTCATATTCTTTTGACAAATCTGTTATTTCTTCGCTTTCCAGATTTGTCAATTAACTTATCCTTACCGATTACGCCTGTTCGACAACCAATCTTCACACTCTTCAACATCAATCAAACAGTCCATGTCGTTTATTTTCATATGCTATTTGATCATATGTCTTTGCAGGCGGAAATAACCTCCTTGACTGAACAGTTCAGATGAAAAAGGAAACTTGTGTCAATAATTCAGTACCTACGACAATTCAAATTACACGGCTAAGAGGGGAATGAATCAGTTCCATTTTAGTGCTATCAAATATTTAGAATCTTTGTTCCGATGCCATTGTGCCATCGTTCATAATACAAGTCAACACTGTTACACAAAAGGCTCACTTTAAAGGGATATCAATAAAACGGATCATTAGTTCATTTTTTATGAGCAAAAATCAGTATCACCGATGTGCAACACTCCGCTCCAACAAACAAAAAGAAGTCAGTTTATTATAAACGTACTTTTAGTTCATGTTGGTTGTCCGCGCAAAAGCAAACGCCTATTATCTACCTTCAAACAGCCATGTACGCGAAACAGGAAACACAACCCCTTTAAGACTTAAAATATTATATTTTAACAGGGTTATTGTTGTCAGTTTTACATTTTTTTATTTCACAATTTCCTCTTAAAGAGACTTGTTCACAGATTTTAGCATGTTTTGAAGTTTGTCATTAAATGCTTTAAATTGATAAATGTAAACATCGGAACAAAATAGCTCCAGTATAAATAATAATAAAATTAAAGAAAGAAAAAAAGGAATCCACACACAAACCACTAACCCTTGGAGTAAACGTCAATCACTTAAACCACTAACCCTTGGAGAAAACGTCAATCACTTAAACCTCTAACCCTTGAAGTAAAAGTCAATCGCTTAAACCACTAACCCTTGGAGTAAAAATCAATCGCTTAAACCACTAACCCTTGGAGTAAACGTCAATTGCTTAAACCACTTACCCTTTGAGTAAAAGTCAATCACTTAAACCACTAACCCTTGGAGTAAACGTCAATCGCTTTAACCACTAACCCTTGGAGTAAACGTCAATCACTTAAACCACTTACCCTTGGAGTAAACGTCAATCGCTTAAACCACTAACCCTTGGAGTAAAAAACAATCACTTAAACCACTCGGCCATCTCTAACCACTAACCCTTGGAGTAAACGTCAATCACTTAAACCACTCGGCCATCCCTAACCACTAATCCTTGGAGTAAACGTCAATCGCTTAAACCACTCGGCCATCCCAAACCACTAACCCTTGGAGTAAACGTCAATCGCTTAAACCACTCGGCCATCACTAACCACTTACCCTTGGAGTAAACGTCAATCACATAAACCACTCGGCCATCCCTAACCACTTACCCTTGGAGTAAACGTCAATCGCTTAAACCACTCAACCATCCCTAACCACTAACCCTTGGAGTAAACGTCAATCACTTAAACCACTCGGCCAACCCTAACCACTAACCATTGGAGTAAAATTCAATCACTTAAACCACTCGGCCATCCCTTACCACTAACAGTTGGAGTAAAACTCAATCACTCAAACCACTCGGCCATCCCTTACCACTAACCCTTGGAGTAAAACTCAATCACTTAAACCACTCGGCCATCCCTAACCACCAACCCTTGGAGTAAAAGTCAATCGCTTAAACCACTCGGCCATCCCTAACCACTAACCCTTTGAGTAAACGTCAATCGCTTAAACCATTCGGCCATCCCTAACCACTAACCCTTGGAGTAAAAGTCAATCGCTTAAACCACTTGGCCATCCCTAACCACTAACCACTAACCACTAACCCTTGGAGTAAAACTCAAGCACTTAAACCACTCGGCCATCCCTGCTTATATATTAAGACGTGTATTTTAAACTTTATATAGGGAATATTAGCAATGTCACAAAATATAACGATAACAACAGAACACTCTAAATTTGTCAATCGATTGGCGTTTGTAACGCTTTATCATTTTCGGGTTTATAAATTCTCAAAAGATGCAATATAATAGTTATATGAGAGCATGGTAAATTTTCAGCATTACTGTTTCCTCGCAAATATCATACCTAAAACGAAAATTTGCAAATCTGATTTTTTTTGTCAATTTTGTCAATTTACCAAAACGTGAACAGGTTCCTTTAATTGGGTCCTGATCGTGAAAAATCCCATTTATATAAATGATGAGTTATATAATTATGAGTACAAATATACCTGTCACGTACTAATTAACAGTTGAAATTATAGGCTTTCTGTTCTATTTAGTTTACTTCTTCATATAGTTAAATCATTTAAGATGTTTTACAGTAGTATTGTTTTTCATTACGCAAGAAATGTCAAAACTATTCAAGCTTTATTAAATACTATTTGTGGCTTCGTGCTTTAGTTATTGACAACCCATATTGCCTATGTTAATGGTGACATTTTTTTAATCAATTACTTCTGTATTTATAAAAAGTGTGTTAGTTACATTCTGAGAATCTAACCTTTCATGTTTTTCAGTAAGAGTCTCTTTACAGTGTTATAATCTTTTGTTTAACTATGAATGCAATGTATGTAGCATGTTTAATTATGCCCAATGCAAACGCTTACAGTAGTCTTCAGTCTATTCACATTACATGGTAGGAAGTCGCTGACTCAATTAACTGTCTCGAAATAGGAAAAGTATCCGGCTCTGATGGAATTGACAATCAAATCCTCGAAAAGACAATTCATCAATTAAGCTACCCATTGTGTGATTTGTTTAACTTTTGTTTTTATACTTACTAAATGCCTTATTGTTGGAAAATTGCAAATGTGTGCCCGATTAAAAACAAATGTTGATTCAGCTGTAGCGTCTAATTATCGGCCTATATCCCGGTTAAATACTACTGAGAAGGTCTTTGAGATAACATTACATATCAACATTTTTTTTCTGGATAATTCATTCTTTGCGACCACTCAATCTGGCTTCTTGCCAGACTCGACTGTTAATCAGCTTACATTTATTTAAAATATGTTCTGCAGAGCCCTAGATAATGTTCTTGAGGTCAGAGTGGTATTTTGTTTTATAGAAGGTAAGCTTTAGATAAAGTATGGCACGAAGGATTATTATGCAAACTACAACAAGCAGGAATTCGGTAAAATTAATAACTTTTTTTTTAAATTATCTTTCTGATCGGAACCAACAAGTAATCTTACCGGGAGCGCATTCAACTTCAATTGAAATTCTCGCTGGTGTTTGTATTTTAGGTCTACTTATGTTTCTAGTGTAGATAAATGGCATTATCGCTGACATACAAACACACATACATTTGTTTGTTGATGATAAAAGTCGTTTCATGGTAGTAAATTCGCCAAATGAAACTGCAGCTTTAGTCAACGAAGAATATTCCAATTTTCTATTCAACATTATTTCTTTCTATATAAAACATAAAGCGAAACACAACTCCAACACATTTGATTTCAAGATTGCAAACAAATAAAAATAACACATGCAAAATAACACAATAATGTATTGCAATCAGGGATGAAAAAGATGCATAAGCAACACATCGTTTTCTATATATTAGAAGTCAATGACATATAAAAAAGCATTTAGGTAAGTAAAGTGGAAAACGTCACTACCTCCCCTATACAGATGTAAAAAGGGCTTTTACATTTTACACATAATTTGACGCTTATGTATATGGAGAAGAACTATATAAGACATTGTCTTTCGTTCCAATCCAATTCGCACATTTACATATTATAAATGTTGTTTGTAATTATATGTAAACAATATGTATTGTTTGAAATAAATATGTTTACACTAATTACTCTGCCAATGTTTTATAATTCACTAAAACTAAAAACGTTCTTAGACACGATGACATGAAATATAATACGAGTATCATCCCTTGTTTTTACAAGGTTACAGAACCGAACGTCATCAAGTACAACTTCCAGATATTCGCACATATTTCATTAAAAAAAACTAATAAATGGTGTAAACTACAAGAATGTAGGGCTATCATGTATATGCACAATATTTATATTCCATGTAACCGAAAACAGAAGCCTGTTTTCCAACATAATTTATTTCAAGACTGCAAACTAGTACATATGACTTGTGAAATGCTATTTGACAAAATACACAACTTCAAAGCGAATATAGGGCGTATCTGTAGCCGAAATGGTCGGCACATTTTACGATATCTGTCAAAGGCGAGAAGAAGCAACGTCCATGCAGATGCTGAAATAGTGAAAACATTGAAGAATGTTTTCGCTTTACAGATCCAGTCGTAGGTATAGTCGTACCACTTCATAAGAGAGTAGATTCCTCCTGGAAGTGTTGAAAGGCAACTAAGTTCGTCGACGAAGGCCAACGTAAGCACGAAGTAACGGAAGTTGTTGTTCTCTCGACGGCGGCTGAAAATCAACAAGATTAGGGTGTTACCGATGACTCCAACGAAAGCCTCGATTCCAATAAATATCACGACCGGAAAAACCGCATCTTGTAATTGACATTTGAAATAAAATAGTTTTCGCTGTAAATCATATACGTTAATCATCACCGTTGCATGATGTTTTAACGTTTTTCAGTAGTTATACCATCGGTTTGTATTACTGCGCAAAAAAAGCCAATGCCATCAGTAGTTCACAGCAGTAAAAACCGATATTTTCTAGTAAGTTCTGTGTTTTTATATAAATGTGTCTTTTATGTTTAAGGCTAAACCCATCGCATGTCTACATCCAATATGAGAAATTAACATCTCAGATGGAACCCACAAGGGAAGATGAAGAGAGGGCGGCTTAGAAACATGGCGCAAAGCCCTTGATGCAGATACCAAGCAGATGGGTAAAACGTGGGGACAGCTGAAGAAACCGAGACGCCTAGGGGGCGGCCTATGCATCAGACCACAGGCGAAGATGAGATGATATTAATGTGTTTTGTGGAATTTTGATTGCATTAAGTTATCTCATATAACGTTATGGAGTTTTGTTAATCGTTTTGACGGATAATGTCGGCAATAAGAAAAGTGCTAGTGAACGCATGTAGAAAACTTAAACTTCAGACGAAATATCAGGAACAAATATACAGAAAATAGAATTTAAAAAGTTTTTTTGTGTATTTATTATGTCTACTGTACAGCATTTGAAAATAGAAACAAGTGACGGTATCGGATCAAAACACTCGCTACATATTTACATGTATGATAATTAGTAAAGAAACATTTAAAGCCAGTACATGTATGTACGATTTGAATTTCAATATTTTATTTTCACTATCTTTAACCAACATACGAATAAACACGACGAATATCTTATATAATTAATCACACGTATTAGTATGATACCATAAACCAAATATAATTTACATAGATGAAGCTTTACGCCGATACCGACATGTCTTCTCGTATTTGTAGCACAACAAAAATTGTGCCTGTGTCTATGTGCTTTTTAAACGAATTTGCACAGACTAAAGAGGATTTCCGATCAGTCATTCAGTGTACATATCGTTTGTACATGAATGAGTTTTCTATTGTATAAACGATAATTAATTGCAAGTTATTAAAACTCTAATTCCTTTTAATTGTTGGCACTTGTTGTTAACTTGTTAACAAGTTTTTTATATTCATCAACGTTTTTCTAAGTGTTACAATGTATATACTCGCTTAAATCAATGAGGTGATGTCACCGACAATACT
The DNA here is from genome assembly GCA_007657795.1 of Dreissena rostriformis. Classification (NCBI taxonomy): domain Eukaryota; kingdom Metazoa; phylum Mollusca; class Bivalvia; order Myida; family Dreissenidae; genus Dreissena; species Dreissena rostriformis. The sequence continues at coordinate 63,063 of VMBQ01008388.1, forward strand.
CAACCGCATAGGGTTACCCCTACGCGAACATTCTAATAACACTTAACATTTAATGACTTACACAATATAGTTTCATCTTTAAAGTTAACGAGTGTGGTTATATTTTCAAACCATATTAAAGTATGAAGTATCTGACAAATTGATGATTTACTGACGCGCCTTAATACAATATGAGCACATTTACCTTCCAATACGTCCCAATTTAATTCGAGTTTCTAGTTCTTTGTTTTTACTAAATGTCACGTGTCTATTTATAACAACACATCACGATCAATACGGGAATTCCAACTTTCGGTTTCCCTTTCGCTTATAAAATAGAACACGTCCACTTGTTTGAATACATATAATTATTCACTGATGGTTTGTAAAAGCAGGACATTGTGTAAAGTAAAATTTAATATTTCTTCTTGAAATATAATATGATAATATATTGTCGCTACGCCCGATTAAGGTTGACAAAAAATGTAGTCAACGCACATCAATAATAACTGATAACATCAGTCAGGAAATAAAAAGCAATTGTTAAATTGCTAATTTTTAAAATAGATGATAATATACTAATATATAATTTTCGTAAAAATAAAAAAGAAATGATAATATTTTAGCTTTAGTGCAGTTGAGTCATTGTGTTAATGTCTGTGTGTTATTTACATACTAGTAAGTAGAATGCTGTGGAGTTTGCGTTTAAGTTTATTCATAGAAATATAGGTTTACCACGTTTAACGTATTGATCTAAAAATAGTTGAATTATACTATCAAGCCTGCTCTTCACAGTGTTGACATATATAACACAAATGGTCTTTAAAATGCTTTATGTTATTAACATAATGCATATTAAAACGTGTATTGGATAAATGTATTAAATACAACATGTAAGTTGACATACACACGTTTTATTTGTTCATTATATTATATTGTGTTTGTTTAGATATTAACTTTCGTTTCAATCAATCATACCAAAAACGTATTTTCGTTTTGAAAAAGATCATCCCGCAAATGTATACTTTAACTTAATAATATAGAAACGGCGCGTTTCGATATAATTTGTATCCCTAGTTCAAACTGCTAACAGCGATATAGAAGCAGTTATTGTACATTCAAGTACATCGTTATTTCGTTTTTTTTTTAAATATTATTAACTGTATTTTATGTAATATTTACATGCCATCTATTATTGGTAAACTACTTCAACAATTATTTGTCTCGTTGAAACTACATGAATGTCTGTTTAGACAGATCATTAACGACCCTCAGTAATTAAACTGCTGTTGGTAAGAATAACTAATTTTTAATTATCTTCATGTACATATTGTCATTTTATTTGATATGAAACATATGAAAATCCCCGGATAAACGTCGCGTCTTAAAGCCACATTAACACTCATACATAGATTTAACAAGATACGAAATGCTCTTTTTTATTAAGTTTGTGGTACAATATATTCAACACGCGTTCATGTACCAATTAAGTGATCGTGTGTCGTATGAATAGATATCGGTGCGGGAAATGAAAATGGAATATATTGTACCACAAAAAAATAATTTAGAGCATTTTGTATCTTGTTAAATCCATGTCACCAGACCACATATAGCGTTGAATGTTTGGCTATTGATATAAGGATCACTGATTGTTTATGGGTTAACTTTATTTTACGAAATATGTTACGAAATATTCGTTGATTTTGAGTGTTAATAGTGATTTAATTAATAAGAATAAACAGTTGTATTTTCGATAACGTAAAATTAGCAGAACAATGTTGTCATGTCTTCGAAGATGGGGTTGCACACTAGTATTATGTGCGGATCAATTCTTTGTGTTATTCAGAGCATCCAGATAAAACGTTTTGAATAACACAATGGAAGAAGAGACAGTGTTGTCAGCAGTGTCGACCTTGCCGCATTTCTTATACAAACAGGCAAAAGAAGGAGACCCTTGTTGTAACGTTACCATAGAAATAGGGAAAACGGTAAATTTGTATAAAACTAGTTGATGTATTATCTAACAGGCTAAGTCGGTAAACTTACATGTTTGTCTTCAGCCATTTCGAATGGCACTTCCAAGAATTCCAAACTGTAATAGAAGTTACACAGCCGAATAGACGTTGTTAAGTGCAAGTGGCAATTTAATATTTATGGTATCGTATGTTTTGCTTATATAGGTGATGAAAGCTCATTGGTACGTGTTTGTGCAAAATCCATATTTTGAGGCCATGTACAAAGCCAATGCAAAAGAGCGGCAAACAGGTAGGCCAAACATAGAAATTATATTTATTAAAACCACGTGTTATCTGTTGTTAATTATTTCAAAAATTGCTGTTTTGAGTACAAAATGTTTCTTCGTTGTATCTTATGACATAAAAATAACAACGATGCATTAAAGTTTGTTTCCAATATAGATCACGGACAGTTTAGGCTTTTATCAACTAAGGATGGTATTTTAGATCAAAGAAGGGTTCTTCCACACAATGCACCTTGCTTTATTACTTGCATTGCTTTTATTAATTTGCATAACTACCTTTATAAGTACAGCGCCATTAAAATGTATGGCTTTAAAAAACGTGTATATTGTTTACGTGTCAATATAGTATAGCTAATGTTAATTTAATATGCCTTTGAACACCACAGTAGTTAATTTTCATATGAGCTATGGCGCTCCATATAAGTACATGTAACATAACAAAAAAAAACGTTATTCGTATTAATTTTATGTGACACATGTGTCCGATATTGTCTTTGTGATTCATGTATACATGGCACATACATAACATATACAACGTTATCTTATTATTATTTTAGGTATCATTAAAATTAGTGAAGGGACAGAGGATGCTATTAAAGTAGCTATTGAGTTCTTGTATACAAAAAGTGCAATATTGAACCTATCAAACATTAAGGACGTGTTGTACATAGCGGAATATTTGCAATTGGAGGACCTAACCCACTTTTGTAAGCAATTTGTAAGCTCCTTAAAGTGGTCACCTGAAAACTGCTTACATATTTATCAAATTGCAAAACGTAATCATTTTGACTTGCATACACAATTACTGAATTATATATCAAACAGCTTGAAAACGTGTGCTGAATCTACCATCGGCTGCGATAATTCAAACGATGAAATGATGGACATAGTGTCAAAATTGGAGCCTTTTAATATACGTCAAGACGTAATGATTCACTTCTTGACTAAATGGTTGAGTTACGATGAAGAAAACAGACGACAGACGTTTGATATTTTATTTTGTTAATTAAAACTTAACTTTACCTACGCCGTTATGTATGATCTTTTGGAGCAGTATGGCAGCATAAAGCGCTCTGAACAATGTCATAATCATATGTTAAGGTATCCTCTATGGACTACATTGTTTGTGCTATCCGAACCAACTGCAGACGAACCCAGACAGTGTATCTGCATGTTTAACAGAAGCTGTGAACAATGGATGCAGCTAACTCCACTAACAGTAAAACTGAACAATGTATCAATGACAGCATTATTCTTCGCAATAGATTCATCAGGAAATGCCTTATATGCTCTTAAACACCAATATTACAAAGAAGCAGCAGAATCAACATTTATTCTAATTCAAGCGTTCAAATATGACTTAGGACTTCGGAATTGGACGGAGGTAAACTTCAGATATGAAGATAAAGACTCAAGTTGTGTAGATATTAAAAAACCTGGTTTGCTTTAAAGACAAACTAGTCTTAACTGTTTCACCATTAACGGTATGGACGAAACCAAAGTCTTTAAAACTAATTGTATTCCATACGGATACGACAGCATGCTTACATGCATGTCTTGTAATGACATGGCAACAACCAGAACAAAAACTATTTGATGTAAAAGCTTGTTCCGTTAATGGTAGGCTTATTGTCGTGTTATGCAGTATCCTATCTAATAATGGCGCAGACCTGAAGTCACACATTCAGGTGATGCATATGTTTACAAAAACGACACCAACACTTGTTTTAAAACACGTTTTGCAACACAATCAACACAACGGAATCGGAAGACACATGTTTATGTTTGAGACACAAAATGGAGCAGTCGTCGCTACCACCGAGCAATGTTTATGTTTAAATAAATACAATGAGGTGGTTCCCATCACTGACGGAATTCTGCCGAGAGATTTCATATGTGACGACGAATCTGTTTGACCGAGCATTACTGAAATCTACAGTGGATGTGGATTTAATGCTGCAATCATGTACAATAAGACTTCTTGTCGGCTTTCCACATATAACTTTCGAACCCGGATTGTTACCAATATGTCACCGTTGCCATTTAAGATCGGCAACGGTTCCATGTTTCAAACAAATGTATTGTCCGACGATAGCGTTAAGTCTTTATTTAAAAATAGCAACACAGTCTGGAAACAAAAATGAATATAACAATATAAAAAAAAATAATGATGTTAATGATGATAATAATAATAACTAGAAATGGCGCGGCAGAGGCCGACGCGTATCCCCACACCGAAAGTTTGAGCTTTAAACAAGAAGTGTCAAACGCGAAAATGAAACATCAAATAGATGAAATATATGCATGCGGAAAAGGTCACATTAACTAAAACATTAACAAACTATTTATGCTCACTATCTGAAGTAAACAATTAGATATGTCTGTTAAACTTCATATATAAACGGATACCTTATATCTCAAACTTTGCTTTCTATTGCATGAGTATTGGTGGGATCTAGGTTACAAGTACTTAAACTAAGAAAATGGTTTCAGTTCAGATATTCCATTTACTGAAAGGTCAAACTTGAAACCTTTTGTTATGAATCTGTTTATGGTTTCATATTGAGTAGGTGGCTTGATTGAAAGTTAGGTTGAGAAGTTTTAATATTATACACATGATTTTCTCACTATAATTAAGATTTATTTAAAGGATTGGTATGCCATTATACATTGCACAAGATGTTGGTTGAGTGAAATTAAATGTCACAGCCACCTTAGTAGAAATCTGGATTATACTTAATAACTTCGAACATGTGAAATCCAAATTAGACCAACATTACAATTATGCTAGCATAATGATAACTTTAATTTGAATTCGTGTTTGCACTATACATGTGGTTGAGAATAGTGATTTAATCACATATGAGAGTTCACATGATGCATCTATTGTTAAATATTTAGACATGTTGTTGCCGTTTACAACGTGTTTGACATAGACTGTGGTCTGTCTTAAAAACAATGTTGAGATGCTCAAGTGTTATATTAATTATAAGCTATATTTTCAATATGGTTGAGTCTATTTTAATAAAGCATTGTTTAGTTGGCATGAACTGGTTTTTCAATGCTTTTGTATTAATATTGTCTGCATTGTTGTTTCATTTTTCGTCCATTGTCTTGATTTATGTATGTAACTATTGTTTAAGAAGTATAGCTTTACCGTGTTATGTAACTTAATATCGGTTTTAAAATACTTTACATTTTTCTATAAATTAGAATCTGAAAGGAAATGTCAGTGAACAGAAGGAAGTAATAAATTAATAAATACGTTGTTCTTGATAGTTCTTTCGAACAAAGAAATCGCTGAAACTTTGATCATTTCAATTAGAAACTAGAAATGGCGCCGCAGAGGCCGACGCGTATCCCCACACCGAATGTTTGACCTAAATGTAGGTGTGCCCCAGGGTTGGTAATGGGGCCATGCATAGTCGAGATTGACCGTATTGTCATAAGAGAAGTTCAGTATCAATTAGAAGTGAATTGGTGTAGAAATGAAGAAGTTATAGTAAAGGCAATTTTGGGTGGGTGTGACCTATGTGGGCAGGGCGCCCCAGGGTTGGTAATGAAGCCATGTATAGTTGAGATTGACCGTATTGTCATAAGAGAAGTTCAGTATCAATTTGAAGTGAATCGGTGTAGAAATGAAGAAATTATAGTAAAGGCAATTTTGGGTGGGTGTGGTCTATGTGGGCGGGGCGCCCCAGGGTAGGTTATGGGGCCATGCATAGTTGAGATTGACCCTAATGTCATAAGAGAAGTTCAGTATCAATTTGAAGTGAATCCGTGTAGAAATGAAATAATC